>JAIFRP010000026.1:6001255-6043225 GCA_032403825.1 Odynerus spinipes
GAGAGAGAGAGAGAGAGAGAGAGAGAGGAACGAAGGCGAAACGTACGACGACCGGCGGTATCAATGGCGGCGGTGGCGGCGGCTTAAAAAATCCTCGAATTCAATCGAAGTGGATGAAACGCGCGACTCGACTTAGAGTATCTGTCACCGCGTCGACGGACTCCTTGACGTTTAAAGCGATTCGGGAGATGAGAAAACGCAGGCGTAAGCAGCGAGGGAAAGAGAGAGAGAGAGAAAGAGAGAGAGAGAGAGAGAGAGAGAGAGAGAGAAAGAAGGAAACCTGCTGTAGGCCCATCGCAGGGACGTAGGGATTCCCTTCGAAGACCATGCTGTAAAAAAGAATTATGTATTTTTAACCGAAATCAAAGGTCTATCAAACTATCACATTTTTCTCGGTTATCGTTCATTTTCCGACATATCTGGTAATTATACTATGAAATACAAATATCCAGCGTTTATTAAATCAAAAAAAGAGAGAACTATTAAAAACGTTTTAAGAAACGAAGAAAAAGAGAATAGTAATCGGGGAAAATCATGAATCGCCTTTCTTTCGCGTTTCGAATAATGAATAATTCTCGTTTAACAAAGAACGAGGAGAATTAGAAGCGCGTGGTGCGTTCAACGAAAAATCCCCGACTGGAAGGCGTCGGCTTTCACGGCTTTCCGCGGGTTCTATTAATACTGCCTGAGGCGCCCCTCGGTCCCCTCCAAAAATACGGCACTGTCTATATCGTAGGGTCGACGGACATAGTTCAGTGGGGTGCGCGCGCTCGGCCGGAGAGCCGTGTGGCCGAACCCTATCCGTCGAATCTTTCCTTTCTACGAATCGAAATCACTTGGCGAGGTTAAAAACGATCGAAATTTTCGTCTCCTGCTCGTTCCCTCTCCCTGTCTCTCTCTCTCTCTCTCTCTCTTTCTATCTCTCTCCCTTTCCGAGTGCAATAAACTTTTGATCGACGATCTCGCGAGGACGAATACGCCCGGGCTAGGCACGATGTGAGTGACACGTTTCCTGATAATTAATTCTTCTGACAGCTCGCTAGAGGAAGCCGAGGAAGAGGAGGAGGAAGAAGAAGAGGTGGCGGTGGTGAGGGACAGAAGGGAGGATCGGGACGCATGTCTTTTACGTCGAAAGGAATCTCTCTCGAAGAGACCCGAGAGCAACAATAATTTAAATCCATCAATGGTGAGTCTTTGAATCTTGGCTCGTAAAATACTGCGAATGCAATCCGAGTTATCCACGCTAGTCGTTAACTTTGTCTTTTTTTCTTTTACATTCGTGGAAACATCTTCTTCAATGCTAGCGAACGCATCGTCGGAGTTTGATATTGCAGATCAAGCAAGCGCTCCAAGGCTGCTCTCGTTAAGCCAATCTCGCTCGGTTGGTAGACTCGCGCCACTTCTCTCCATTGATTGGTACAATTGTCTTACATGAAAAAGGTTTCAGCGTGCGCGATGCTCTTGCGCGGTCTCTGATGTAACGAATCGACCGTTTCGTCGCGTTTAATCGCCCGACGTCTATTAGCATTCGTAATCTTTGATGTTTCCGAAATAATTCGATCGAATCGCTCGACGCTCCGAGAGCGAGCTTCTTAAGCGATCTATCGCGTTGAAAGTTCGATTTATTTATCGAGACTAGGATGACAGAAGTCACGTCACTCTGTTACAGGAGCAGCCGGAAGAATCGACGCGGAAACTATTGGAAAGAGAATTGCGGCTTTTAGATCCACGTGATTTACGCTCGCACGCTTGGTATCATGGCAGCACGCTTCGAGCCGGTAGGAAAGGTGCCGAAGCAGAAGTACCCAACGACGGCGATTTTCTAGTGAGGGATTGCGCCTCTCAACCGGGGAACTACGTTCTCACCGTACGATGGAAGGGACAGCCGCTTCATTTCGTCATAAACAGAGTAAGCGAATTTTAACGAGGCATTAGGATCAATCTTGTACGAATTGAAAAATCCTTTCTGTCGTCGTTAAGATCATGGTTAGAACACCATCCTTGGTCAGTAATATCGTCGACCGAACTCGTGACAACGAAGTTTCGCGAGATATCGTAACGTTCGAATGTAGAACTGGTTCTACGTGGAGAGCTGCAGGGAGAAATAACGAAAAAAGGAAAAGCTAAAAAAAGGATTTAGAAATCGGTCGTAACTTTCGGAACGAATATGCCTACAAAGTAGCTCTCTAAGAAGAGAGGACGAGACGTCGGTGGAATCGTAACGAGATCGGGTTTTGCGCGCGCGCGAGCGATACAAAAGTAAATTCCACGTTAACCAAGGTCTCTCTTTTATAGGTCGTAATCCAACCGGAAACGGTGTACGAGAGGGCACAATATCAGTTCGAAGACGAAGCCTTCGACACGGTCGCCGATCTGATAACCTTTTACGTTGGTAGTGGCAGGCCGATAAGTCAAGCGAGCGGTGCTCGAATCATAACTCCAAAGCCAAGATCGGTGCCACTGACCTGCGTAAGTGGGCCTACGGGGAATCAACACGGCTCCAGTCCATCCTCGTCGTCCCTTTCCACCGGTTCACCACCACGATTACCGAGGAAGCAACAACGTAGCCATTCCCTGACGGCGCAGCATCACGTACCCGATCAGCATGGAGCTAGCAGGGAGACTGGAAGTCAACAATCGAATGTTCCAATCCAATCGAGTACTCTACCAAGAGTACCACCGATACAGAATCAACCACCTTCGTGTTCGTTGTCGTTGGGTCGTCAAAAGATCACCAGGGTAATCTCCGACCCAGCGCTTCAACAGCAAATTCAACATCAGCATCAACAGCAGCAGCAGCAGCAGCAGCAGCAGCAACAGCTACACCAACCTGTCAGTTTGAATCATCAAAATACCATAGCGGGTCCGGCTCCGCCAAAACCACCGCGAGTACCCTACGGCGGGAATCATCATCAGCAACATCATCATCACCACCATCACCACCATCACCATCATCACCATCAAGGATACCAAGCGTCTGGAAGTGACAGTGGCAATGGTTCGGGCGACAGCGAGTTCGAGATGAATAACTCCGGCGGTACCAGTAATCCATCGTCGTCCGCACCCATCAAGGGTGTGGTTATACGTAGTCATTACAATACCAGTAACGACGGAACGAGTTGCAACAACGGCAACGAATACGAGCTGAGTGCCGAGGAGCAACTCGTAGTCGCTGCTCCTTCGTTAGAGATCACGACGATGCTCGACATCGAAGGTTTCTCTACTCTTCTCTTACCAGCCGGGGATCACCGACCTCTCGATGCTACCGCGTTAAGAGGCGTCTCAGGAATGTTACACGATTCGGCGCCTAGGGTGCTCGCCTCGCATCTCACCAGGATCGATCTCGAGGTCGCTCTTCAGCCTGGTTCCGGCAATCGTAGCGGATTAAGCGGAATCGAATTGGCGACGTTGCCTCACGGTAGACAGGCTAGGATGGATCTGATCGAAAGATCCGAGTGTTTGAAGCTTCTAGTCGCGGTAACCGTTCTGGCCGGCGCTACGGCGATCGAGAGAGCGGCGACGATCAGCAAATGGATAAAAGTCGCGATAGATACCAAAACGGCTCTAGGAAATCTCTACGGCTTTTGCGGCGTGATGCTCGGCCTATGCCTACCGCAGATACAAAGGCTGGCTAACACGTGGCATCTTCTTAGGCAGAAGCATACGGACGAGGCGTTCAGCTTCGAAGCCAAGCTCAGGCCTACTCTTCGCGCGATGAACGAGTGTACGAATCCTCAGGCTCCCAACACGACGTTACCGCATCTTTTACCGATCGCTCTGCTCGGGGAACGCGGTCCGGAGGATGTTCTTGGTAAAATAATTTTTTTCTTCTCTCTTTTTCTTATGATGTTATTATGAAATATATTTGAAACGCTTCATCTAACGATACCGTTCGTTATGTAGGAACCGTAGCGCCTTCTGGACTAGCGGCAGCGATACTCTCCCCCTGGGAAAACTCGGCACCAGATTGCGGCCTTTCCATCGTCTGGTCGCATCTAGAATCGGCGCGTAAACTTGCCGATAGTTTACCGCTCTTTCGACGAAACGCCGAAATCGTCTTGGAAGGATGCAGGAGCGACGAATTGTTGTCCGACGCGTTTCGGACGGAGTTTCACATAAAGTTTTTATGGGGTAGTCGAGGTGCCACTGTGGCACCGGAGGAAAGACATCTCAAGTTCAGTCAGGTCCTGGACGCAATGTACGACAAGTGTTCGGCCAGCGAAGTGGCGGCGTAGATAGGACAACGAACATGCGGATTATGCTGCATATGCCTTGGGTCTCGATATCTTTAGAATCTTTTTCGAAAAAAGACAGGACTATAGTCTTGTGTTGAGTTATGGATATCGGGCGCGCGGCCGATAAAAAAGTTATGTCGTTTGCGACAAACGTTCGAAAATAATCGATTATCTAGTTACGTAGGCATTCACAAATGGACGGCAGAATATATCTTGTGTGATAAAAAGCGAGCAATACGAATCGACCGAGTCATTCGTTGCCGTAGTATCGTTTTAGTATGCCGATCGAAAAATCAAAACGTTCTCCCCGTTAGTGTGGTTCCCTCTGTGTACGTATCAATACGAATGTAATCGCAGAAATTATATTATCATCATAGATCAACGCTGGTTTTTCAGGAATCGAGCGCACAATTTTGACGGTTTTCAAAAACCGATATCCCGCAATTATACGAACCCATCCGTGACAATACAAAATGTACGATAAGCGAAGTTTCACAAAAAAATAGACGATAAAACGCTACGACTGCTACCCGTACTATCGTGTACTTAATTCTAATGGACTGTATGTTCGGCCAATATTATGTTGTAAATGTTGTTCATGTTTGTTCATACTTAATATACATGAGTAAAAAACAGTCGTTCGAGAATTTAATTTAAATCGATAGTAGACGAGTTTTATTCTTTCTCGCGTTGAAATCATTTCTTTCGGTATTTATTATATGTATATTCTTTATAAATTTTCCTTATAATATACATATTTAATTTTTATCTTACTTTATTACCGATATCTATCTTTACTGGTATCCTCTGGAAATTTATTTATTTATATGTTCAATTATTTATAAATTTTTCAATGCGGCAATCCTGTAAGTCAAAAAATGAAGATAAGAAAGGTAAAGAAAAATAGCTTAAAAGAGAGGGAGAAATATGCGCATCTTGCTGCGCATGAGTACCCGCCATGTTCGATGATTCGACTGCAGCGCCATTCTTAAGAGAGGATACCGAGGATAAGGTGGCCAACTTCGAAGATGTCAACGTTATTAAATAGATAAGAGCAGAGAGATAAGAGTTATTTACATATATTTATAACTTATTTATTTATTTAATTAATATATTAACGCTATTCTTATAAGAGCTATAAAGATCTATACCGACATTTAGCGATTGATAAATAAAAATTATACGTAGGCTTGTTTATTCGATTTTTATATACAGCAATTTCTATGCAAAATGATCAAAGTGATCGATATTTTTAATAAACGTACACAATGCATCTATTGTTCTGTTAATTAGAGTGTATATTTTGATTAGCTTTTAAAATGTATGAAAATTTCGATATCTTAAATTCATTTATCGCCACCGCTTTTGAGGTAACGCAAGATGGCGCTTATGTTTATTAACCACATTTGAACGGTCTGTTATGTGTCAATCGTGTCTAACACGCCGACGGTGTACCCGGTGTACGGTAGCTCGTACTAGTTCTTAACCGACTTCGAAAAGGAGGAGGTTACTCATTCGTTATAATATATTTGAAATTTCATATCCTAAAGAATGCAAATTTTACGACAATTGGACGTGCACCCGAAGGTGCGCGAGGAAGCCGATATTCTCATTAGAACATTCAGCGGTGCTATCGGTAAAATATTCAATATTTTTGTTGTAGGTTAGAACGTGACATTTGTCAAATTGAACCAGATTTTTACACTTTTTTCACGATTTATCACTTGGTTATAATATATTCACGTCATTGCGTTGTTACTGGATCTTTTTTCCCTTCATTGCAAACACGAAAAGTATCGAATGTTTATTTAACCTTATAAATTTTAATGCTTACGTGTAACGAAGAAGGTTCTTCGTGAAAGCCATATTTTTCACATTTGTGCAATATTATGTTATATTCTTTGCTATGGATTATTTTCTTTAATAATTGAAAAGCATTAGCCAGTTTCAGAGTAGCATTGGTATCCATTGTTTACATCTGGTCAATAGTAAATAAATACGATAGTCAATTATTTTCATTACATAGTAAAGTAATTACGCGAGTGAAATTGGAAAAACGGTACAGTTTGAATTTTTTCAGTTACTATTATTAGTACCATCATTATGGGTATATTATTTTTATCAGAAGTAAATTACTATCTCACCCCTACTTTAAGCGAAGAATTGTTTGTTGATACCTCAAGGGGATCAAAATTAAGAATTAATTTGGACATAATAGTTCCTACATTATCGTGTGATCGTAAGTACAACTTAGATATTTTATTTGCGTATGTTAGATTAACATTTATGATATGAAGAAAGTATTGATAAGTTTGTAAATTTGTCATAGTTTTATCGATAGATGCTATGGATACGACAGGTGAACAACACTTGCAAATAGAACATAATGTATTTAAAAGACGTTTGGATTTAAGTGGAAAACCTATAGAAGACCCACAAAAAACAAGTATGTGTAATATTTAGTGCATAAAATTGCAGAGAAACACTTATATTAAATATTACTTTTATATATTTACATATTTTACATTTATTTCTTACTTTAAGAGTAGTATTTGATGTAATATTTAATGGTCGTGTATTAGATTCAATTATTATCGTATTCAATGAGTATTATTGCATCTAATTATTATGTTATATCATAGACATCACAGACACAAAGGTTCTCGGTAAAACTACAGAAAAGGTAATTGATTTATTCCATGTTGCTTTTCTAAATTTAATAGTATTTATTTTTTGGTTGTACAACATAAACATGTAGTAGCTTAGAGTTAAAGAAAATTGATAGTTCTGTTATTGCATAGACCGTAACAAACACTACAGTTGAAACATGTGGAGATTGCTACGGAGCAGCTAACGAAGAATCAGGTATAAAGTAAGTTACCATGTAAATTGTGCAAATATTTTCTGGAGGACTTCATTTATATTACTTGTAGATGTTGTAATACGTGTGAGGATGTAAGGAAAGCATATAAGGATAGGCAATGGGCTTTTCCTGTCCCATCTACAATTAAGCAGTGTCAAAATGATAAATCTGTAGAAAAAATGAAACATGCTTTTACGCAAGGCTGTCAGATTTATGGTTACATGGAGGTAAATAGAGTGGGTGGAAGTTTTCATATTGCTCCAGGCGACAGTTTCTCTTTCAATCATGTACACGGTATGTTAGTATGTTATATTATTTTATAAGGAATTTATAAATGTAACTTTATAAGAGTGCAAGCGATCGTTACACTATCTTATCACAGGTAAAAAATTATATTTGTTACAGTACACGACGTGCAACCCTACACTTCGTCTCAATTCAACATGACTCACAAGATTCGTCATTTAAGTTTTGGACTAAATATACCAGGAAAAACAAATCCTATGGATGACACTCTTGTGGTAGCAAAGGAAGGTATGCTCTTGTTTCTTAAAATTATTTTATTAAGAAATCAACAACATGTCTCCGTACAATCTTATGTGATCTAAAGGTATATATAGTGTATATAGTTTCCAAGATATTAGCATCGTATGCCCATTCCAATAGCCATGAATGTGCCAAATGTGCCTCCACCTTGAATCATGCTTTTGCCAAGACTATGTATCAGTTCTCTTCCCCTTATTCCATGTCTGAGCAACAAAAAAAAAATTAACATATTATTCCAAGAACTTTTTATTATATATGCAATACATTTTTTACATACCTCAATGCTGCAAATCCTACAAAAAGTGCACCAGAGGTCATGCCTACGCAAAAGCCCATAGTAAAACCCATTTTAATTCTATCCCAGCAAGAGATTCTTTGCTGCTGCATTCCACTGGTCACAGCCGGCATGGTGATCTATAAGTATCAAGTATTTCTTTGTTAGTAATTTATTCAGTACCATTTTGAAGCAAAAATTCTATCATCTGTATTCTATTTACTTCAATTCATTGCTCAAGTAATAATTTTATGTAAAACCTGGTTAACCATACACACTATTTTCAATATAAAAACAAAATCGTTACTCGAAAAAAAAAGTATATTCACTATTCGTCAATGTCATATTCTCAGTACACAGAAGTATATACCGTTTAATTCTGCAACGATTACTTGAAACAACGTATTTTTATTTCTTTTCGTCCACAAGATTTTAAAGAGCCGGATTCAGTTCGCATTACACTATCAGGGTCGCCATATTAGTTTTGCGATAAAATGAAAAGACAGCGACATGTTTCTGTTACTTCCGTTTGACTGACGTCACTATATCGATACTCGCATGGCGGGTTATTTGAACCAGAATTGCCAGAATTGCCTGATAGAAAATATTATCTAGTTATTTTATTTAAATGAATTGGTAATAATTAAAATATATATTCTTTTTTATATGTGTAGTTTGAAATATTTCGTTTGTTTTCAGGAGCAATGATGTTTTATCATTATATAAAGATTGTACCGACTACCTACGTGCGTGCGGATGGCTCAACCCTTTTGACGAATCAATTTTCCGTAACGCGACATTCAAAGCAAGTGTCTCTTCTTACGGGTGAATCGGGCATGTCTGGAATATTTTTCAGTTACGAGTTAAGTCCATTAATGGTAAAATACACAGAAAAGGCAAAATCTTTCGGACATTTTGCGACGAACACTTGCGCCATTATTGGTGGTGTTTACACAGTAGCAGGATTAATTGATTCGCTTTTGTATCATTCAGTGCGAGCGATACAGAAGAAAATTGAACTAGGAAAATATAATTAGGTTTTAAAATAGGACGATGTGGGAAAGAACTGCTGCGAACGACATCTCTGAGTGCGCGCGTCGTTCCATCGGAGCTTTTCGATTTTTTTTTTTTTATTCGCACAAAGACGATCTGCATAATTGCAAACGTAAATAATAGTGAACTACTTGGAGGAAGTGAACTTTATATACAGTGAAGCTGTTCAATGGCTACATGCTATGTACCATATAGGCATTTTATTACCCACTTTTGGGCCTTTTAATTATCGTCATAAACATCGATAATCGTCCAGACCAATTGCTATGTAAAGTATTTGTGTATACGAGTGTGTAAATACTGAAAAGTAATCAGCTGAAAAAAAGAGGTATTCAAACGTAATAAAACCAAAATGCCAAGAAAGCAGAATGCGCTTATCGATAAAAAAAAATAGTGGTTTATTTACAATTAGTACTAAGATAATTACATAGTTTTTAGGTACAGATCATAAACATCGATATGTGTTTTAGCTACATTTTTACAAAACTCAACATCTGTGCCACAAATTAGACTCTTAAATGAGACGTATAATGGTTCAGTTGGATCGTACTGTGCTCTGCCCAATTTTTTTAAAAATGTATGTCTATGTTCCAGTCTGCTTTTTCTACATACCAATATGCATGGATCGCATAAAATTTGCGCATGGGATAACATCATTTCGTTATGCGCATAATCGAATGTATTCACTATATTCTTTCTACCTGGAAATATAAAAAATAGTTACAGTTTTAAATTACAAAATAATTGGGACAAATAGATTTTACAAATTTATTTAAAAAATGTAATTAGACTAAAGTTTTACTTTTTATCCATAAATCAGGTAGTTTTAAAAGTAAAGTTTTTGTTTCCTTTTCATCGAATCCCATTTCTTCTTTTATAGCAAATGTATTTTCGTTTATCTTACTCATCTTGTATGTTATTAATTTTGGTTTGCTTACAGTTACTTTCCTTACTTCTTGTCCGTTCAGTTTGAAGTCATGTTGAAAGTAACCTAATCTAGTATCTATAAACTTTGTAGAGTAATTTAGCCATTTTGGATATTTACATAGTATCATTTTTATCATTTTTATGTCAAATTGATGGAATCTTAAATATCTTATCCTTGTATGTAAATCATCCATATCTTGTTTAAAGATATATGGATTTTTGGTAAAGAATTGGCCAAAGTAGTCTGCAGGTACGCCGCAATCGTGTAAAAATCTTATATATGGAAATAGATCCTTTTGAAAGTCTGCACCCAGAAGAAACTCCATTAATTCTACGTCGGATTCATGCTTATATAGCTCAACACCGAGCTTTATCAACTCTTGTATGGTACGAGAACTATTTGCATATTTTGCTATATTGTAACTAGGAAGTTGAGCCGGTCCAATATAGGAAACATCTTCGTTGCATGGGTCTAAAGCTCGAGGTACCTTAATATCCTCGTCACAAATATTTAAATCATCCACAAAAGTTATTGGCATTAAATTGTAGCTGTTTGTTTGAGGTTTTTGTAGATGTTGCATACAGGTAGTGTCAGGGCTAGGGTTTAAACGTGATTCCTCGACATAACCTCTTTCGTCAGGATGAGATGCATTCGTTAAAGAAGATAAGTCATGACAAATAGCCGGATTATTTACGTCTTCTACTTTTTCATTAGAATTTACACAGTTAGCATTTTCGGATAGACATCGTAGCACGCTATTTTTTATATTAAAAATTTGTTTCGCACTACGGATGCGTGCGTAATATCGCGTGCACCACATTTCTAATACAGTATATACTTATAAATTATACAATAAAATTCATATTTAGCTTTTTGTTTGTTTATTTGACGTATTTAAAGAATCACAGAAACCTCGAGACAGATATTACTACTACAAGGTGTAATTTTTTATCACAGAGTGCACATGTACTTCGATACGATTGATGCCGGTATTTCGATATATCGCAACGAGTTTCGATATACGCGGGAAAATTTCAAAAAAGAAAATTCCTGTTCTAAAACACTGAAGTTTATAATTAAGCTTATTTTTTACTTACGTAAGCCGGTAGCGTAAAATTATGCTCTACGCGTTGTCAGATTTGCGTTAAACAGTCGGTAACGTAAAATTATGCTTTTTGACGACACGAAATTTCGCCGGTTAATATTTTTTACACAACGTGTTAAAAATTAATGAGACAATGAAGCGTTTTCTTCATACAGATACAGCATCTACAATTTATATAACAATCGCATAAATCGTGAAGCGTTTTACAACCTGCTAAAAAAGAAGAAATCGGAATCGTGCGCGTGTATCCTTATTTGAAAGATAAAACCGGAAGGAAGAAAGAGAGAAAGAAAGAAAGATTCTTCCGTGTGTAAGTATTCTATCTATCGTACATAGGAAAGCGTTTGGAGGTGAGAATGTTGTAACAGCAGATAAAACGGCGGAGCGTGTACGTTCCTTCCGCGACCAGCAGATCTTTCTTCCTTTTTAATCGGGTATCAACTCTCTCCCTGGCAATGAACTTGTCTTGCACACCGCTAGTGTACTCGCGGCAACGATACCAGTAAGATACTCTCTACAATACTCTCTTTCCCTGAGGACGGAAGAATAAAATACGCGTACGAGTCAGATCCAGTTGACAGGATAAAAATAATCGAGAAATCGATTCATCAACGAGAGGATGTTTCTGAGATGTGCCATATTCGTCGGTCTTCTATCTGTCGTTGCCACCATCATTTATATGACACCGGTACCCGGTGAGTTTGATAAAACATTGAATTATTCATATTCCGTTTTTTTTTCTTAAATATTTTTCATCAATCGTGATCAAGATCTTTACCCGAAGTCCGACTGGAAATTAATGTTATGTGTAAAAGAAATAGGAAGATCCATAAGGATGTTAACAATATTGATAACTTATTTACTTGTTAAATGTCTTGTAGGATGTAATTGTGGAGTGGCTCGAGCGATAATCGTTCGAGTTTTATATTCGAAAATTGTTTTATACTTGCACTCGTCGAAAGTTTAGTAGGATCAAATTTATTAAAAAAAAAAAATTGATTGCGAGAATCAGTACAGCAGCATTCGATTAACCGCTATGATTGCTCTACATATAAAACAGTGATTGGGTGAATGACCCGAAATCACGATCGTATACTCGGAGTCTGCGTGACGTATGGCTAATCTAGGCTAGAAAAAGAATTCATCGTACATATTACACGCTCATGGTCAAGGATATAAAATGCTACAATCACCTCGCGTGATTTTTTTTTTTTTTAAGAGAATTGTAATTAGGTACTTTAACGAGCAAGTAGTACTCATCGGATGTACCGTACAATCAACTAGATATATTAACGATAATTATTTAACAAAAATTAAATTAAAAATGATTAGCAACCTTGCTAACAATTTGTTTAACATAAAAACGATACGTTACTTTTTTTTAAGGACATTATAAGCTACAACAATTTTGTGCACAAAGATAATATTTTGTAATATATTTTGGAGAGATTAGACGATTAAGAGCCACGTGTGATTTAATTAGAATTTCTTATCTAGTCCTAACGGTCCTCATTAAAGATTCAAAACTTTTCCATATTCTTTAGAAATCATAGGGAAACGTACTCGTGGACCATACAAATTGATCGTCGTTCGAAATGCGACAGGGCAAATCGAAAGTCGCAGCGTGAAAGTGTTATATGGTATTTCGCGAATACATGTGCATATATACGTATATGTATCCACAGAAGTGAAACAGCAAGATTTCCTTTCGCTTTTGAGGAGCTCTCGTAGCAATGCTTCCGCCTCGTCGTCGAGACGACGGAATGACAAGATTCTTCGGCGGTATTTTTTAAAAACATTAATGGCTCGCGCACCTATTTGTCATCGTTGTCACTTTTAGTGGGACGACGCTTTCGATTTTTTTTCGCAATTTCCTCGAACGTTGAATGTCCTGCTGGATTATTTTCGCTTTCCCTCTTTTGTGAGAAAGAGAAGGGAGGGTAGAGAGAGAGAGAGAGAGAGAGAGAGAGAGAGAGAGAGAGAAATTCCACGATCGAATTTCTTCTTCCTTCCTGAAATTAGATAATCGAGGAGGAATCGAAAAAAAAAGTTTATAGGCGTTTGGTATTCTTCTCGTAAGGTTCCTCGATTTTATGTCCGTCGAAAAAGTCTGAGATGTAACGATCGGACATTAAATCGTCGTAAAATCAAATTGTCCAGTGGTAGCTCACAAACACAAAAGCCGTATCGTAGAAAGCGAGTGCCTCACAAATTTCGTTCTTATATTACGCTATTAATACCAGGAAGTATGCTTAATATCGAATATCGAGAAGCGTATCTTGTTTACTGTCGTTTCTTAAGATTATTTTTACGGAAGTAGGAACCTCGCGTACTTCTTTCCAATCGTTAAAATAGATTCAGTATACATTGTTTCTTTTGATCAGTAAACAAAGAATTCGGTAGAAAGTTCCGAATTGATAGTTCGTCAAATCTTTTTGCAACGATTGTGCCGATTAGTCGAGTAGGACTTCCGATGCGTTAAGAATTACGTTATGTCATTGATTCGATCGAATTCGATAACTCAACTAAGCGTGTATGATTGATGCGTAACATTGACAGGTAATTTTACGGCAATTTAATATGCCACTATTTTCTTACTAATCAGTACGTATGCGGGAAAATTTATGACAGATACGATCGCGAAATTATAGCGAATTCTCGATATTCCATTACGCTTGTGTTATTTCTCGAACGAATATGGTATTTGTATAATAGCGTTAATAATTATTCGCTTCATACGCGGTTAATTTGCATGTCAGTTCGCGAAAAAACGTATTTTCCTCATTTACAGCTTCATTCGTAACGACTTTATACGCTATGTCTTATTTAAAGATGATAGACAGTTTACTATTGAACATTATATATACATTATGTATATATATATATACAGAATGTCTTCGTCGTTTACGAATAAGAGTCGAAACATCCAGGTAGAAATTAATTCGATGTCACTTTCGTTTTTTGCACGGTCTCTACTTTCTTTCTTCGTTAAAGCGAAATTAAAA
This sequence comes from Odynerus spinipes, assembly GCA_032403825.1. Classification (NCBI taxonomy): domain Eukaryota; kingdom Metazoa; phylum Arthropoda; class Insecta; order Hymenoptera; family Vespidae; genus Odynerus; species Odynerus spinipes. The sequence goes on from JAIFRP010000026.1 coordinate 6,015,265, forward strand.
TGAATGGAAAGCGTACCATACAAGAATTTCGAGATTTGTATCGAGCGGCCTGAATTCACGTTCACCTTGATCGAAGACAAAAAGATAACGAAAGGGAAGCCAGCCGGGTAACCAAGCGCGAGTAGAAAGCGTTACCGTTCGGGCAGCGTGTCGCAATCCGCGAGCGGGCGAGCTTAACCCTTTTATATCAAATTTTCCTTTCTTCGTTATGTAAAAGTATATCTCATCGATATATTCAAAGAGGGTTTAAACTTTCCTATCTTTTTTCCACTCAATTGCCTCAGTTTTTGTTAATTCCAATTTCAGACCAGTGTTTCATCTTCGTGTAATTAGTTTAAGTTTTATTTAATTAACATATCCGTTCCTGTTAATTTTCGCTTTCGCTTTAAATCATGTCATCCTCAAAAGTTACCACTTTCACATGCCAGCGATGGATACAGGGTTAAGAGATCCTTGACTTTGTAGACCGAACGAAATCTAATATAAGCGAAAGTGAAAAGCTCTCGAGATCGATCGAACGATCGATCGAAAGTAAGACGAGGAGAGGTAAATAAATAAAAAGAGAAAGGTGGGAGATGAAAGTCTTTATGCCGTTGCAGTGTTCGATCTCGAGATTAAAAGATCCGTAGGAAGATTGATGGTGTGTATGCGTGCGCGTGCGAGAGAGGGAGAAAGAAAGAAAGAAAGAGAGGGGAGGCTATAGAAAATATTGGGCGATTGAACTTACGTGACGTATGCATATATACATATTACCTACATATACATGTATATACAAAAACGTATGTGCGTGGTCTCGAGAAGCAGCTCCAGGGCAACTTTCACTGATCGTTCCGTCGTCTCTCCGAAGGCGTCGCCTTCGACTTTCTTGCAAGTCGACTCAGACATAATGGTTATACTATGGGGGTGGGTGCTGAATCGACTGCAAAACCGGTTGTGTTTCTCTAACGAAGGATAAGAACGGGTAAGAAGATGTATACAAAAAAATGAAAGGAAGATCGCCGAATTTTATGAAGGTAGGTGAGTTCGAGAGGGAGATCAAGAAGGAGAAAGAGAAAGAGAGAGAGAAGAGAGAAGAGAGAGAGAGAGAAGTGTTCAGCCAACGAAATTCGTACACGAACACCTCGTCAGTCGCTGACGGGAGAGCGCGAGGTTGTCTACGACTTTGTCGTACCTGAACTATAATCCACGTGACTGTTGACAGAGTGGTGCAGTGAAAAAAATACTACGGACATTTTTCTTCTTTTTCTTTTCTTGACGAAGAGCCAACCGATCTCTCTTCTTCGTCATCATCGTCGTCTCTGCGTTACGCGCTCCATTTTCTTATCCAGCGGATCGTCTTTCTCGACTCCCACGCATGCCCGAACAAATTTCCCTTTCGTTTTTTTATTCGGTTAAGCTTTGGTGGCGGTGCTCGGTTAAGTTAATTCGTGATGGATAATCGAAAGAGAGAAATTTTTTACGGAAAAGGACTCGTGACTTGGAGGGTATGTGGAAGACGCTAAATTGTGTGCAAAATGTTCAGTCGATAGAGGTACCTGATCAATAAGTAACAATACTGATCACAAACCGCACTCGATTTATTGTTAATTTCGCGATCAAAAGCAATAATCGCTTTCGACAAGAATTTGGTTAATTTTATGATCTATGTTAATGGAACATAAACTTTTTTATTTAATTTAGTCGGTATCACATGCACTCCAAGTTTAGAATAATACTTTTTAGCACCTCCACGCGTACTTAATTTATTTAATACTAGCTTATGCATGGCGTTACGTCAAAATTATTCAAGTTTTTATGTTACGGTATAACGTTAGATAATGGCGGTCAAGATCTGATGGAAACATCGTCGTCTATGATTTGTTACGTTAAATTCCAATTGCGTTTACGCGATACGTCCTATTATTCGTTCTCTGTTATTAACGCGCAGGTATACTCGAAGTTACGGCTTTTTAGAGTATCATTTTACTTAAGCGTAATTTCACCGGGGCCATATTAACGTCTAGAAAGGAATTACGAAGATACGGTGCTCGTTTCGTTCCCTTGCATGGGTTACGAACTTTATGACGTGGTTAAATCATTTTACCGCTTCGTGACTCTTCCTTTCTTTCTTCTTTCATCTCTTACGCTTTTTCTGTTCTAATTTTCTATCTTCGGAGGCATTCCTCTAAAATGCTTTTGGAATGATCTAAACTTAATAAAAAAAAAAAAAAAACTTTAAATGCTACTAACTCGTCGTAAAAATACCTTTCTACGTTTCAGAATCGTCTTCACCAGATCGACGTCCAAATCCTGTCACTTTTCTCGTCGAACGTCCGCATGGAAACGTTCGCTTAAAAGCAAAATGATTATTTAATTTTATTTAAAATAATATAATAATCTTCTACGAATGATCAGAAACAGCATGGTTCTCGAAAACTTCGTACTTTTTTATAATAAAAGTGATCGATCGATTTAAATAGTATATTCGAGTAATCATAGAATCATAGAATAATTAATGTTAAAAAGCGGACCGGCTGACCAACGACGATCGAAACAAAATTGGCATTACGATTAGAATGTCGTCACCTCTTGTTATCGTGGCATAATAGAAATAGCAAAAAAGGTAGACGATGTATATCGAAAAGGGAACGTATAGAACGGTGTCACCGAGCACCTACGTTTTAAGGTGTCTCGTGGTAGTCACGATGATTGCAGCTGCTGCAACGTTTTTACATCTAAACAATTACAGGCCCAGTAAGTTAAATCGACAGCAAAGACGCATTTATTTCTTATTATCAATCCAATTTTACTCCTTTTTGGCACTTCCTATTTTTTCCTTAATTTTTTCTTATCATAAAAACGCATTCTAATTATTTCCTACGAATTGTTTGCTTATTTTTTCCAGAGCAGATATTCCTATCCTGCGACAGACCGTGCCATCATCTAGACTGGCCGATGATTTGCCGAGTGAAACTCACGTTGGAAGTGTTCCAATCACTCAGCAAGTAAGATTTTAATCCCTTTCTCTCCCTTTCTATTTTATTTCTCTATTTTAAATAGAACACATACGCGTGATTTATCTTTCCAATCTAAAAAAAGGTGCAACAAATATCGAACGCTTACGCGTATCACATTTAAGCAACTTATATTTCGTGTCCGTTTCAATTTTAATACTAATCATCACTTGAAGTAGAAACTATCCTATTGCGTACATTTTTCATCGTCTTGACGTAAAAGCGATTTGACGGACAAAGTCTAATCACAGTTTCTGAACTAATGTTATTGGACGTGCGAACCGAAGGGGTAACGACTCAAGAAGCGTTCCTTTCGTTGCACTACTCCTAGTATTACGTCAACTATGTAACCGCACTAACGGGCGTACTACAAGTCGGTCAGAATCAGTTTGATTTAGGTGTTGCAACGAACGTTATGTAATGTTACTCAGGTGATAGTAAGTATTGCAACGCGGAAGAACCTAGATCGATTGCGAAAGGTCAGCTATAGAGGAATCTCTAGAGAAAGGCTCTTATATTAATCCTTTGGGAGTAAACCGAGATAGGAATTGAAATTAAAAGAATAATTTTGTTGGATAATTTTTTAGAGGGAGTTAGTTATGTTGTATAGACTTGAGCACAAAACTTATAATTATTGATTAATATAAAAATATGCGGATAAAGTACGAGGTTATATTTTACTACAAGGAAGACGTTTCTTATAACTTATAAGTCATTGTCTCGGTACGCATCCTATCGATCTGAACAATAAAAGAATGACAGTCGAACAACTTGTCAGTCTGGCATGACTAATTTTATTTCTATATTTAACACGTGAGATCAAGCTTATTAACATAATTATTTATACGGTATAAGATGTACTTTTATTTATTCCATATTATGTTAATGACATTTTTAAGGTATAGCTGTAAAATTCATCGTCTGCAACTTTAAACAAACATATGGTTCCTTCTGTACAAGAGTTTAACTTGGTTTATAGGTCATGCGGAAATTGTTTGTCAAACGAGACCGCTTGCCTGGCTAATCATTGCATATCCGTGGATGGACAGAGGCGAAGAATAATGACGGCAAATCGACAAATGCCGGGACCTAGTATACAGGTAATATTTAAGTCTGCTTTTTGTTATTTTAATGATATTACTTACACCGTGCAGTTCTTTTTCTTTTTTACAGGAAATTGAATTACAAATGATAAATTTTGTATTTGTATCTTAAACAGATTTGTATTTGTATCTTAAACGGATGATAAACTTTATATTTGTATCTTTTAAACTATCCCAGTTCGTGACACAGTGAGACGATTACAATTATCAACAAAATCATATTATGTAATTGCGATAAAATTACTAATAAATACATATTTATATTTGTCTCAGGTTTGCGAGAACGACATTTTGGTAGTGGACGTTATCAACAAACTTCCAGGCAAAGCCGCCGCGATCCATTGGCGTGGGCAATCTCAAGCCGAAACACCCTGTATGGACGGGACGCCTTTGATCACGCAATGTCCGATCCCGAGTTACACCACTTTTCAATACAAGTTTCGAGCGTCCGCACCTGGCACACATCTATGGCACGCTCATGCAGGTTCTTGTCTCCATCCTTTTTCAATTCGAAAGGGTTTATCGTTCGCTTCGCGTCAAATACACGCTCAACTGGTTCGGACTCTGAGATAACGCGTTTCCTTATAGAATACGCAAGCTTTGAGATACGTTTTATCTTTTACCGTGTCACGCGACAAATCGAACTGAAGTAACGTTAAGTTAAATCGTTCGAAAGAAACGTTTATATTCTCTCGTCAACAGATCCACGTTAACCCTTTGCACTCTTTTGTCGAGTGCGACTCGACATCAATTTTATTCACTCAAAATCTTATATCGAATCAAATTCGACTAAAGAATCAATTCCCAGCAAAGTTTATATGGTGTTCTGTGTTCAATATAATTAGTAAAACAATTTTCTACGTTGCTTCTCGTTAACCAACTATCCTTTGAAGTACATTCTTTCTCACAAAGTACTATCCTTTGAAGTGACCTATGGTTTAAAAAAAAATACTACGAAGTTGTTGGAAATAAATCCGGAGTGCGAAGGGTTAACATTCTAACACCGGTAAAAATAATTACCGATTTCACCGGAAATCGTAGGCGCATGCGCGAGAGGCACGCTCCTTCCTAGTTATTTGCGCGCGTGAACGATAAACTCGCCGGGACGCTCGTAAAATATTACGAATCGCGAGAGTTAGAACTCTGTTGTTAGAACGGTGCGATTTTTATTAGTCGTATATTTTTTCTTTACTTTTATATCTTTTATCGACAGGTGCCGATGTAACGAACGGCGTTTTTGGATCGCTGATCGTCCGACAGGCCGATATTCGCGAGCCCCAGCGTGCTTTTTATGACGTCGATGAACCAAGCCACGTGATACTTATTACGCATTGGCAACATTCGCCGGAAATATCGATCGATCGTACTCTTCAAAAGCCGGCGATACTCCTCGTCAATGGTAAAGGACGGCGACTGGACGGACCGAATGTCCCTTACACGTCGTTTACCGTCATCCCCGGCAGACGACATCGATTTCGAGCTGCCAATGCCGGTGGTGCGGGATCCTGTCCGGTCACCATTTCCGTTGACGGTCATTCACTGCTTCTGATCACTTTGGATGGTCATCCCGTCGAACCGCAACGTGTTATGTCTATCACTTTAGCCAAAGGTTTGTTCAATTTCGATTGACACTATTGATTTTGTAACATTTTGGGATAAAAACTAAGTTATAAGAGGATTCTACGAATGATAGTAAATTTTAGGTATATATTCAGAGTTCGAAGGCTTTAGTCGTCAGACCGCTTCAATTAACGAATCTTAACATTTTGGGCACCGTGCCATCCAGATATGGGTGACATATTATAAGTTGTCGATTCAATTTCTTTCTAAGAAAATTCGTAGACATTATATTAGAAAGTCTGGTAACTTTGGGATTTTCCTAGAATCAACTAAATTATTGAATGCTGACTAACTATGTCAACTATATCGAAATACACGTGTTTTGCACCCAAAATATTAAACTACCTTTTTACAATTGTTGTTGACAGGCGAGAGAGCAGATTTCGTGTTGAAAGCCAACAAACGTATCTCCTCTTACTGGATGAACATAAATACGCCGAAGGAATGCGGAACGAAATCCATCAGCGGAGCGGCGATTATAAAATACAAGGGAAGTCCCGCAAATCGACCACCGAACATGAGCCACCTAGTTGACAACGATCACAACGAGGATCAGGAAATACTGACGAATCGAGTCTCAATGACGACGGTTCTCGACGAGAGCTGCAGCAGTTCCGAAAATTTGTGTATCAGTGAGATTCAGGGAGCTCGTAAGATGCCACGGTCTCTGGTCGCCGCTAAAACCGACGTGACCATCTACCTTCCGATTAATTACGTGATGCAAGCGAGCGATGTGCTAGGTTGGTAATTAATTACAAAATTTGATCGATCGAACCGCGGCGGGTAAAATTACGATGAGCTCTCTTTGATGTAAATCATTCGGTGTAAATCGTTAAATCTATATCGAAATCTAGGTCAATCGTCGAGCGTTTGACTTATTTTAAATTAACGTAAAAAAAACGATGCAAAATTATTTTTTTTACAAAACTTTAGAAAATTGTTTACAAATTACTTTTTAGAAAACGGCGAAATCGACACGAAATTCCTGAACGTGGACAACGTAACGTTTACCTTTCCCTCGTCACCGTTGTTGACGCAAGGTGGTGACATTCCGGAAGGGATGCTGTGCGCAGGAAACGAAGAGGAGGATCGTAACGAAAATAACGAAACCGTGCTGTCCTCGCGACGCTGCCGTCGCGACGGTAACGGGGACTCGAATGACACGTGTGAATGCGTTCACGTGCGTTATATACCGTTTGGAGCGACCGTGGAAATTATTCTCTTGGATCAAGGTAATTATTTCTCGTGGCTCGCTCGATACAACCTCCTTCGTTTAATAAGTGCTATTGTGATAAATAAACGAGAAATATATAGGGCTTCCCAACGTGGCAAGTTTTCCACGTGTACCCTACTTCTCCCATCGAATCATTGAAAGAGAAATCGAAATGAATTTTCAGTCGACGCGGCAACACTTTGGTTACGGAGAGATTGAAAGCTCTTAACAGCCTCTCAAACAAATCTTTAAACCGTTCTTAGGTTTCTTTCTATTCAAATGTTTACCGTGAAGCGGTCCACGTGACTCTTAGGTGAGAATAATTACGTGACTCTTTGTGACCTATGGCAAACACGGAAAGTGAAAACCCGAGACTCGTGAGGTTTCTTTCATGTATCCTATCGAAGACGAGTTTTAAATGGGTCATCGCGTAAGGTTTCGTCTAGCGTTAAAGAAAGTCAACGATCGGGGAAGCTTTGTTAATTAGAAATTATCACTTGCATTCTAATTCAAGTGCAAGTTCGACAAAAATCTTTTCGACCGAATTGCAATGGTGTTAATAAAGATCATCAGGCCCTTGAATATTATAATTCTTTACTCGCGTTAGTTGCTCCGGTCGTTCTCTTAATTCTATCCTCTTGAAGAGTCTGCTAATTAACTTAGAGTCCAATTTTCCAAGTCGGTAGGAAAAGAACGAAAGGAAACGTGAGAAAGACGGGACACCCTATACTCGTTGTAGGTCACAGGCCTTGACACCGGGGATCTTGATCCGGATTTGCACTTCCTGCGTAGATTGAAAATATTGATCCTGTATTCTACCCTTCTTTTACTTTGATCTCTCTTTCTCTCTCACACACGCTCCCTGAGTTATATACACTAGTTTCAGGCGTAGTTTCCACGTGTTCTGCGCTTTCTCCTCCTCTTATTTTTAACGTTTTAACATACGTTTTACAAAGTTTAGGAGGAAAAGCAGGAGTACAAAATTAAGTAATACTTTCGAAAGGTTTATTCATTGAATTATCTTTTTACAGCTGGAATGGACGACCTTGTTTATCATCTGCACGGATACAACTTTTTCGTGGTCGGCGTTAGGAAATTCGGTCGAAGCGTGTCTCTGGAAAATGTAAAGCATCTCGATAGGCAGGGATTACTCTTCTCTCGTAACTTGGACTGCGCACCTTCCAAAGACACGATAGCGGTGCCGAAATTCGGCGCCGTTGCCATCAGATTTAAGGCCGATAATCCTGGTAATATTCCGAAAGCATCGATTTAAAATCATTTACACGTTCGATCGGTTTCTCTCCGATCGCGTTCCCCCTGTTCAGAAGTTAATCTATTTTGAAATTGTCTCGTTCAGGATATTGGATGCTACGAGACGAACATGCGGCCGATTGGACTCGTGGCCTTGACGTTATCCTGCAAGTCGGTCAACCCAACGAGATGATAGCTGCGCCTCAAGACTTTCCAAAGTGTGGCTCCTTCGTTGGACCCGAGTATTTCCTGATATAAAATACTTGCCTATTTTTTTTATAGGACACCCTTGTAAATAGTTGTAAATATATATGTAGTACATAAAATTAAGTGGAGCAGTCGCCGTGACGTTGACGCTGTTCGAACGGTTATGCCTTAACTTTGTTACGAATAAAGATCTTATTCACGTTCATTTTTGTAGACGTTGCCGTCGTTAAAATATCTATTAACCGCAATGAAGGTGTCACGTTAAACGGAAAACAAAGAAAGACACGATCGCGACTAGTTTCGCAACGAACATCAAGCATCGGACTCGTCTGGCGTCGAGTGCCGATGTAACCAACATTTTACCGCGTTCGATTAAAGTACCGTCAAACAGAGAGAGAGAGAGAGAGAGAGAGAGAGAGAGAGAGAGAGAGAGAGTGAGTGAAAGAGACAGAGAGAAAGAGAGACAGAAAGGATCAGGTTGATGAACAGGCCAGGTCAGTAATGTCCTGCCTGAACGGCGTACACGCCCAGATAGTCACGTTCCTTTCCGTTCCCCATGAGATCCTCTCGCTCCAGCACAAAGTTTTTCGGGAGTATGCCAAGGTAGCAGTCGGTCCAGATTTCATTCACACGTTGCCATCCTTTTTGATCTTGACCGCGATGACGCTCGTACTGTGGAAGCATCCACCGAATTCCAAACGGGTCTTTCGTACGGTCGGCTCGCTGTCGATGTATAAAACTTTTCAGGTAACGAGAGAAAGGATTCTTTTTGATTTATATTTGAGTAACGAGAAAAATCATCGTTTTATTTATCTTTTCTTTTTCAATTAATTCTTCTCATTTTCTTCTGGACTTGGGTTTCACTGTTTTATTATCTTTCAAGGTTGCAACTTCTTGGATCGCCATTAATGTGGTTTTCTGGTCTTGGCTGATCTTTCAGAGAGTACTTTATTGCACGGTTTGGACTTATTGGAGTCACGTAAGTACCACTTGCGGGAAAGAGGAGAAAAGACAATCTGGGAAAGCCACGAGGCAAAATGAATCTTCTCGATGTCTCCTCGCTCTGACGCCGTCGTCAATTTATTCGTAGGAATCCGAGTACCGTGACGTACTTTATCCTTGGTGGCAACGAGTTTGGTCCTTGTATTACCCACTCCCGATGCAACCACCGATTCTCTCGGCCGGCTTCATTAGTTGGATCATTTCAATGTCGCTGGCAGTGTCGGCGTTAGGTTGCGCCATATCCACGAGTCGCGTTCGAGCTTTTATCGACGACTCGTTAAACGTTCTACAGGATTTCTTTACCGTGGTCAAATACTACGTTGATTGTCTCACGAAAAAGTTAGTATCATATATCGGAATCATATCGTATATCATATATCCCCAAAATCATAGTATTATTCCGATCTTTTAACTTAGCATTTGGCCAACGTTTGTTATCGATCAAATTTTAGATTAAATATCTATCGTTTAAAGAAATATTTCAAAGAACTCCGACACGTCGGCGTCTCTTTGCTTTATGACAGAAAATAAGAAACATCATTTCTTTACAGGATACGCGAGATCACCGTATCCTACGAAGGTGATAAATCTTCCTGCGAGGGTGCAGATGGAAGCGACATCAGTTCCTTGTGCGAGGATTATCGATCAGAGATCTCGAGCGAGGTTAAACAACCAACGACGAAACGTCATCAGGTGCATCCCATCTGTTACGGAACGAACTGGACGCCCAAGCCAAATTTCTCGGGTTATGGTAAAGAGGCGCAAAGGAAAACTTCGATGAAGTCGGTGCATACCGTAACGGGTGTCACGGAAACGCAACACGGCGAAAAATTCTCACCGAGGCGCCACAAACGTGGCTGTCATACCGCGATACCGAGCAATTCGAGCGACAAATCGAGCGGATGTTGAAATCGATCATTTCGGGATTCGATGATGATCGGAACGACGACTTCTTTTTTTAATTACTTTTATCCGATTTTCGGACAAACAAATCCAAAAGGAATGGATTTTATAAGCGTTTGAGATTAAGAACGAAGACGGTATCGATCGGTGCTTCCTACCTATTTTTTTAGACGTAATTTCGGGGTAAGAGTAAACGGAAACGTTGGCGACATTATGGATGGTCTGGTCTAGCGGTAGCTTAGGTCAGATTATGCGGGACGCGTGTAGAACTAAACACGGTATTAGTTATATAAACGAGTAACACGAGAGCAACGTTAGGAATCTTTTTTATAATATGTAACACGAAACTTACGCGAAAGTGATTTTACGAGGACTTTTACGATAAAATTCATTCTTTTCTGCCTCTAATAAAATAAATCATCGTTTTTCTAAAACTCTTGATTAATGATCATTAACATTTTGCACACATAAATTGCCCATCCGATAGCTATTTATAATTTATTTATTTCATATTTTTTAACAAGTCACACTATTCTTTTAATATACAAATATATGCAGATATTCAATAAAGTTGTTGAAAATGATGAAACAAAATTATTCTAAATTATATTAAACAGATTGTTAACTTTTGGACTTCGCTAGGATCGCTGGTCAACTATCGAAATATGTTAAACACTCAAAGTGTCGAAGTACCTCTTTTATTTCTTATAAAAATCTTTGATTACACCCTGTGGCTCTCTTCGTCTCCCTCTCACCGACGTATCCGCACACACTCAATATTTATTCGAACAAACGAGCGTTGCATATTCAAAGGGATGTACGTTAATGCAACGCGGAAGAATTTCCGAAAAAGTCCTTCATCATGTCCTTCTTTTTTACTTGTTTAATCGACGAAGAGAAGAAAAAGAAAAAAGTCCTGCGAGTCCCCGTACAGACAGGATTTCCATGGCCCAATCACGAGACGGGGTATACTACCTTTAACATCGCGCATGCGTTCGTAGTGGAGGGAGAGGGAGAAAAACAGAGAGCGAGAGAAACACTCCCCATCTTGCACCGAAGCATTATTCTGTAACGACATTCCTTGTGGGGTAGGTCGAATAAAATAACGCTCGGTAATTGAAGTCTAAGTCGTAATAGAAAATTAGAAAAACATCACGAGATCGCATCTTGAAGAATCCTTCTCGTACAAGGATCGTACATGTTCCAACCGTTAATCGGTAAACCTGCTAATCTATCGTCCGGTATTTTTCCTCGAGTTTTCTTCGAAAAAGATTCGTCTGGGCTCTTCTCTCGAGTCGAGATCGTAGGAGAATTTTTGTTCGTCGGTGACATCGGTGGCAGGACAACGGAGTTTAGGACGAGGACGAAGACTTATTCGGTAAGTTTTATAATTATATCTATATATTTATTTATTTATTTACTTTAGAAATACATCTCATTCGTTATCGTCGAAAAATATATGTACGTTAATTAATATGTTATCAATAAATATGCACGATTCTATCCAAGGGAAGGTGTCTCGAAAAGAAATCGATCATCGTTCCGTGTACTGCTAGAAAACATTTCTAAATACACAGGACGCGTCTTAGGCTTGTTTTAATATGTCGAGCGATCATCGATTAAAGTTTTACGTCTATAGTCTTTTTTTACTACGAGGCATTCACGGTTAAATATCCGTCCACGTGTACGCGAGTAACGTGATATAAACCTTGTTATTGATTTTGCGCTACGGTGTCTTCCACGAGCATCTTATGCGCGCGCACGCACGCACGATGGTCCATAGAAGCGAATGGGATCGCGCGAAAACATTACCACATTTAGATATACGCACTTTAGGCAAGGGTGTGAGTCTTTGAATCGTAGATCTTCCCGGTGACTAGAGAGGGTGATGCAACTCGCGTGATCCACGAATATAATCGGGTTAAGTAGAAGAAGTTTGGGAAAGAGGATTGTTAAACAAGCAAACATAGAAATCGGATCCCTAACGAGATCACTACTTGTAAGATCATTGCTAAACATTTTTGGAGGATTTTTTGTTTACGCGTCGACGTAATAAATCTTATATAGTCATCGGTAAACAGTTCCTGTCGATACGAAGTAATTATTATTTTTTAATACAATTAATTGGATTGATACAAGAGGATTGTAAAATGTGCAAACATAGAAATCGGTTCCCTAACGAGATCGCTACTTGTAAGATTATTGTTAAACATTTTTGGAGGATTTTTATTTACGCGTCGATACACGTGTAATAAATGTTATATAGTCATCGGTAAACAGCCCCTATCGATACGAAGCAATTATTATGTTTTAATACAATTAATTAATATTATTGGCCAGGTGTGTCTCTCATTCGAGATTTATTATAAAGAGGTTCGCGAATAATTTCATCGCGCGCTCCTTTCTTTCTCCTTTTCATTCTTTCTCCGCAGACTCATTTTACCCGTTGAATTGATCTGAGGTACAATGGAGGAAGCTGGGATATGCATGGCGCGGGGAAGTGATCTCGAAAGAAAGAGAAGGCTTTTTATGGGAAGTAGGATGCGAAGATCGACGCAATTATAGTTTGTCGTGTAAATAATTTGAAATATAGATATATATCTTAAATAATTTATTAATTAATATATCTTAAATATATAATATATCTTAAATAATTCTATATTATTAAATCGTCGTTTGTATATTTTTTCACGACGTAAAATTTCATTAAGTACTACGTAACTTTTCTAAAATAGAGTCACGTTTGATCGCTGATTAGGGTAATTTAGCAATTTGTTATATTATTTTTCGTACTAAAAGGTTGCCTTCGCGTAATCAAGAATCGCGTGCAACCAGAGGAAGGATTATTATCCAATGACACGATTCTTCGCGCATGAGTAATTTATATAATCGCTGCATCGCAATTTCTTTAATCGATCATGCAAGCTGAAGGGTATGAATCATATATCAAAGGTCATGCAAATTTGTTTGCTACCCTTCGACGTTCCTTGAATAATTATTAAGAGCATGCTGATATTAGAATCCAACTTACAAATAATAACGTGGTAATTATTATTGCGAACTCGTGACAATGAATAAAACGAAATTATTTAATGGCTTATACTAATTCATAACGGACGGTTTTGTTTCAGAAACAATGGCGGAAAAAATGTATTACTGGGGCGAGGAGAAGAATCAGACCGACTCCGATCAGACTTTCATAGAGTTTAAAGCAAAAACCGCGGGGCCGGCGGACAAGAAGAGGAAAGAGGAAACACGTGCCGTTTCGAAAACAGCCGCGTCCTCTACCCAAGAAAGAACGACGGATATGGGTAGTCGCGAAGAGGATGCCGAGCGAGGAGGTTGGGGAAACAAACTGGACTTCCTCTTTTCGTGTATCAGCGTTTCCGTTGGACTAGGAAACGTTTGGAGGTTTCCTTACCTTTGCTACAAGAACGGGGGTGGTAAAATCAATGATACAATTTTCATTTTACCGTAATTATTTTATTTCACCGTAATTACATTTAGGGTTTATCGATATTATCGCATTCCCGAGCCTAAACAATTCACGCTAATTTGACAATCATTTTGTAGGTATTTCTCTATTCGATTATACCTTCAAATTTATAATTCTTTTCTTTCACGATGACAGAACATCGATCTCTCGCTGTTAACGTCGATTAACGGCACCGATCTTATCAAAGATTCATTTCTCTTCTCTCGAAACAAATGGATTTAATAATTATTTACTCGATCACGCGAGTGTAGATATAGAGATATACGAATACCTACATGTATGTATGTACAAGAAGCCGTAGATAAATAGGACGATTTACAAACTCAGAGACAGAAATAATATTTTATTCCTTCGCAGGTGCATTTCTTATCACTTATGGCATCGCCATGCTGTTCTGTGGAATACCGATATTTTTTCAAGAAGTCGCCATTGGACAGTACCTTGGAGCTGGTGGGATGACTCTTGTAGGTCAGCTATGTCCTCTGTTACAAGGTATGTAATCATAACATTTATTTACGATGCTACGACACACTCGATACGTGTTATAATTATTTTCTTTTATTATTCGCAGGCGTAGGGTATGCCACGATGACGATCGTGTTCTTTCTCGACATATATTATTGTATAATCATCGCGTGGACTCTCTTCTATCTTATAAGTACCTTTACCAATTTACCCGGTGTCCCGTGGAGTAGTTGCGGTAAGTAAATAATAAATTATTCACCGAATACTCGCAGGTATATTCGACATAAAAAAAATTTCTCAAATTTTCTCAGGGCATTGGTGGAATACCGAGAATTGTTTCGATGCCTCGACGGAAAGTGAGCTCGATTCGCACACAAACGGCACCATGAACGTAACTTATCATCACACGACTCCCGTCGAGGAGTTTTACGAGTAAATCATCATTTTAATATATTCGTTAGACTCTTTATATCATAGTAGTGCAAAAGATTTGACTCGTAACATATTTTCAGGCGACGAGTACTCGGAATCACGTCCGGTATCGAAAACATCGGCGGGATCCAATGGGAGCTTTTGGGTTGCCTGATACTCGGCTGGCTACTCGTTTACTTTATCATCCGCCGTGGTCTCCATCAAAGCGGTAAGATCATCTGGTTTTCAGCCTTGTTCCCGTACGTGGTGCTTTTCATTCTTTTGGGAAGAGCGGTGACCTTGGACGGCTCCTACGACGGTTTACTATACTACGTCACACCACGATGGGAGGAATTGTTAAGTCCCGGCCCGTGGATCGACGGAACCACGCAAATTTTCTTCGCTTACAGTATCGGCACCGGCGCTCTACCCGCCTTGGGATCTTACAATAAGTTTCATCACAATTGTTACAGGTAAAACGAAATTTAACGTTACCACCCTCTACGTCGTTTTGTAACACCCTCTTCTCTTCAACATTCCCTCTTCGTTCGACGCTCGAGAAATGGTCCGTAATTCGAATTCTCCTCGTGACCTTATTCACGTGCTTAAAACGTTCTAAGAATCGTCTCATAATTCAAAGCCCTCTCGGCGTCTATTTATTCTATTTTTAAGGCCTAAGCATTATTCTTTTTCTCGGTGACCTCCGACCTTAGATTCTAACTTTTATATTCGATCTTCGACGATATTCCAACGCTCGCACGAGTTGGCTCTGATACTTTAGCTTGGTCGAGATTGCGAGAGAAAGAGAGAAAGAGTATGTGTGTGTGTGTGAGAGAGAGAGAGTGTGTGTGTGTGTGTGAGAGAGAGAGAAAATAGTAAAAAGAAAGAAAAATGAAAGAAAACCAAAATCTATCCGTGCTGTCCGTCCTCTTCGGCGAAATCTTTGAAAAAGTGAGTTTTATCTTCCAGAGATGCACTAATCACTTGCGTAGTCAACACCCTGACTTGTCTTCTGGCCGGGTGTCTGACCTTCTCGATATTGGGTCACATCGCCTTGGAACAAGGTACCGAAGTCTCTGAGGTCGTGAAGAGCGGGCCAGGCCTTGTGTTCCTCACGTATCCCGAGGTCGTTCTAAAGCTTCCTGGTGCTCCGATTTGGGCTATTATATTCTTCGTCATGCTTCTCGTAAGAATATTATTGTTCCGGCGAGGGACTTTTTACACGTCTCTCTGTCTGTTCCTGTTTAAAAAAAACGCATATACTTTTTTAAACATATTGATACACTCCGCCTTTTACTACGGTTTAATAATATATTGTTTTGTAAACGAGATTCGTAGGAGGATGTGTCTATTTTGTCGTCGTAGGAATTAACGTAATATTTCGGCAGAAGGCAGTGGAGAAATTGTTAACAAACGATTATCGCTTATTTTCGATAGTTTTCGAGTAGTCTTTTCCAATTTCTCATTGTTATTTTTTGTTTCTCTTACTTCCCTCGATTTTTATTGCTTTGATCAGATCGTTATCACAATTGGAAAGAAGCTTATTTCTTTAAACAAAATTCGTTATAATAATGTTTGTTATTAAAAAGAATAAGTGCCTTTGTCTACAGTCATAGTAGCGTATAGGAGTGCGTAAAAGTAAAATAGAAGATTAATGGTTCGATTCTAATGATAATCGTTCGATTTTATATCACAGATCCTTGGAATCGACAGCGAATTCTGCATTGTCGATTCTTTCATCACCGGTGTCGTAGACAACTGGCCGGATCATCTACGTCCTCACAGGAACAAGTTCACCATCGCTATTTGCGTTCTTATGTTTTGTCTGGGGCTTCCTATGGTGACAAATGTTAGTAGTCTATGTATTTTCAGTATAACAATATATTGGGTCGTAACGTTAATAAGTTCGGTTATATTTAATCATTTTGTTACTTAGTAAGAAATTAAAGAATTGCATTTACTCAATTGATTAATACTATTCGAATCGAATTTTCATAATTAGAATAGATTTATTTTTACAACAGAGTTTATTTATATTACAACCTAATATTAATATTTATTATTAACATCATTTATTAATATTACATTGTAATACTAATAATATTAATATTTAAAATTTAAATATTACGTTCAGGGAGGCGTTTACATATTCCAATTGATGGACTTCTACTCGGCCAGCGGAATGTCGATTTTGTGGGTCTGCTTCTTCCAAACGATAGCCATATCTTGGTTTTTCGGAGCACAGAAATTCTGCGATTGTGTTCACCAGATGATGGGAATACGTTTAAATAAATTTTGGTATATTTGTTGGATCTTCTTTGCGCCTGTGATCATGGCAGTGAGTATAGTTATCGTATCTTCCTCTCTCTTGGTAAAATCGATACTTGATCAAATGTTTCTTTTTACCAGTTCATCTTCGTCTTTCAATGCGTCTTGTACAAACCATTGAAGTACGGCAGCGACTATGAATATCCAACGTGGGCGGAGATCGTTGGTTTTTGTTTAAGTTTCTCATCGATGATTTGGATACCCGTTTATGCGATTTATTACGTCATCGTGACACCAGGATCGATCAAGGAGGTGATTATCGATAGGTCAAGTAATATATTTCCAACGCATTTTATTATCAAGATATCTCATTGACTATTATTTTCAGAATATTTTGAAAGGATTGAAACCGAATATAAAATCTCATCCAAAACTACCGAAAGGCGAGAAATCGGCCGTGATACCGATGTCGGAGAGCAGTGCTGGCTTAATAACGAAAAATAGTAGTTTTTTAAGTCAAACATGATGGGCACTTAGAAGCATTCTTAAAACATTCTAGGATCGAGATTTAGTTTAAGAGTCGAATTTATCATCGCGCGTGTAATTAATTCGAGTTTGGAGAAGTGGCAGTGAAGCTGAGTTCTTTTTTTTGTTTTTTTTATATATACATATTTGTTTAATCATTCCTGAGGTGTCGTGTCGAGATTCCTCCAATTGTTCCTAACCCATTATGTATATTTCCAGGGTTCTTTTTTCATTCGTATTAATAGAGAATTGAACCAGGGCTGTGTGATTTATTAGACAGATTTCGTTTCACGTTAATTTAGCATTCGATAGTAAGTAAGCGGTGAAACCCCCCGATAAAGTAAACTAAGCAGTATTTCTGACCATGACGAAAAATTCGAAAATTCGATGAATTATAAATTTCGTCGAACGTCTTTTCGTTTAATCTTCACAACGCAAAAACGAAGACACGCAGAAAATAGGCCTAAGTCTTTTCGATGCTTCCTGCTTTTTTTAGCAAAATTGTTTGAGCCAGGAGAATGATATATTACTGTTGTTAATATACATATATTTGGCAGAATATTAATAGTCGTTAATGTTTGCGTGATACTAATTATTATCTCTAAAAGATTTTTCTAGTAGCTCTTTTTTCTTTTCACGTCACGTTGTTATAATGCAAGATGATATTTCCAGTATTAATATAAATTATACCACATAATATTATAAAGAAATAAACGACGCGACATGAGTGTTTTATTATACATATATTTATATATATATAATGTATATTGAATGGAACACAATGATATATTTGAAATGTATACCTTGCGTGTTATCATCGTGTACATTTTGTACATCGCATTGTAAATCGCAAGATTTTTATACCAATTTATAAAAAAAAGAACAAACAAGGTTAGTTTCGAGGCTAATTACCGTGTGATTAAGATGTACCAATTGTCGTAGGGCACCAAATTATTATATAACTTATATGTTGTAGGAAAATATGTACGAGAAACCAGCCACAAAAATGCATAATTTTATCAAACGATGATATTTAGTGATATCTTCTTTTTATTATATCTGTAAGCTTTTTTGTCGATAATTAAAATTAATTTTATTACCATTGTTACGTTGCTATGCGTGTCCCACTAGAAGTATTAACTTCTCTAAGCTCTTGCGTGTACAGAATGATTAGTATTATAAAAATCTATACTATAGCTATATACACGTGAAAAGATTTTTTAACAGAGGCCATTTCCCACGATTATCGCATTACCATAAGATAAAAGAAACTTAACGAAAATCGACTAGAGAATATTCGTATCACCACTAGTCTCGTGTCTAGTTCCTTAACCTTTTTTCATAAAATTATTTTTTTTCATAGATCCCGAGCGAGAAACGATTATTCTCATTAGCCCCACGTAAGTATATTAAACTTGGTCTAATTCTGATTTAATAATACAGTAATTTTTTTTTAAGGTTACTAGGAATAAGGATATTTTGCAAAATTAAGATTTCCTCGCAGATTGCACATTGAACGAGCACATTTATCTTTCATCGACGTGAAAATTATCGTATGTGTACATAATGGTCTACCGAACCTTTTTTTTTAGCTTCACAAACGCTAAAGGCGATAAGAAATTGTTACATGGCATTCTTGATAACGATACGTGTCGCGAACATAACGCGCATGCTTACGTTCGTTCACCCCGTCTCTACTGTTAAAGTACGTTTCAAGAAATAATACGATAACGTCGAGTCGCCATAAGTTAATTTAAAAAAAAGGTAGCTAGCTTCTTCGTGGAAGAATACGATACCCCAGTTAACGAGTAACGAACGCGAGGATCGATGAAGGAAAGGATAGAATTAGGTGGAAAAAATATCTTTGTCTTTAGCTTTGGATCGATCGAAAGGCCCTACGTTTATATCACGAATAAATGGTCACTGGATCGTATATCTCTATAGCTTTCGTATTCCACTTCTCGCATAATTGAACGTCTTGTCGTCTGACATACTTCTTACAACGATTTAACTTCGCCAAACCAAAAGAAGTTCTATTTTAAACCGAACTTTGTCTCCTTCTATTTGAAATATTGCCAGTGTGCTATATACATTATATAGTACCCTAAAAAATATCTACAGGAAGAAATCGAGAATAATTTAGGTAAAATAGGTACATCGGTATATTTCTGAATGCAATTTAAAAGAAGGTTAGTTAACGCGAACTTACCGATTTTTATCATACCTTCTTATTTACGATCAGCACGCTATAATGCAATTTTCCCGCTTGCTCCGTCTTTAGGTCATAACATGAGCCATGTTTTACGGACTGGGTGAAAATAGGACGAAAAAGTTGTTAGGAAAAAGCGGTGGTTGGTTTAACATACGATAAATTCGTGTCCTCTTCCCTTCGTTAGTCGATTAATCACGAACGAGCAATTATATCGAATTCGTGCGAACGTACTTACCTACCTAAAAAGGAAGAAGAAGAAGAAGAAGAAGGGGAGAGAAGAAAAAAAGTAAGGGACGTGATTCGAGGGACCTTTTCACGTATTATCATATATCTTGAAAAGGGCGATTCATCATGGCATCGTTCGCAGCAATAGATTGCAGGGGAAAATAAAAGTCGACGAATAGAAAAGGAAGAAGACGTCGAGAAATGCGTCACGCAATGCGTGACAGCGTCCCAATGCCTTTCTCCCTTTCTTCTTTATTAAAGGACGAGAAAAAGGGTCGCGATAAAAGGGTCGCGATAGTACTGCGTTTGCTTTGAAATTTCAACCTGTACATATATTCCTTTTTTGATCCTTCCTCGGAGCTTAAGTTTAATTAAACGTACGAGCCTTAAATATTTAACGACATCCTTTCGTTTTACCAATATCAATTATTAGTATTAAAATTTAAAGATCCGCGTTCGTAGTTCTTTCGAGCAACGATTTTCGACGTTTACATTAAACACCATAGATCCTTGATAGAGCGATAGCAATTTGGTATTCCTTCAGCTTGCGAAAAGCCTGTAAGCAAAATAAGGCTAAGGAAAGGGAATATAAGAGAAGGGAGATGGGATAGATCCTTGTATTTTATGGTTTCGTATCGGATGACCCACTCGTCGAACACGATCTCGGCATTTTCGTGTAGGATACTCCTAAGAGCACGGAATGAAAAGCTTAAGGAACCTTTGGCAAACGTGATGCTACTTGGGCGTATATGGTTCGAAGCCGTCGTCATGACGACACCCCTCTACACCTTTGGATGCTTCTGTTTCAAATAATATACCTAACACCCGAAAGAATGCAGTTAAGCCCGTCGTCCTTCTTACGTCGTATCTTGACCGAGGGGAAAGAGGAAGGAATGTTTCGGTATTCACGTACATACGTCTTGAAATATATCCTCGTAAAGTCGTTAATATTAGTAAAAATTACAGCACGGTTTATCCTTCGTAAGGATATAGATAAATCTACCGCTTCCGAGGAGGAGTCGAGTTTAGGCTAAGAAATGATAGCAGAAATGTTTTCAAGACACGTACACGCGTGGGTAACTTATATATCCCCCCTCCACTCCCCCCAGATCGATTGGACAAATTAATACCTCGTGATCGTGATACATAAGTAAAGACTATGCTTTTCCGAATATAAAAATCATTATCGAATCTCGGTATAATTGTTAATTATAAATTTGGCGCTTCGCTTTCGGAAATTTTCCACGGTTTTATGCATCGGCTCGTTACACCATACGTATACCCCCCCTAAAAGTTTCAAATTGGTATACAGCGGTCCCTTTTTAATAAATTTATATTTTACGACGACTGTAAAAGCCCGAGCATGGAACACTGCGGGTAGTTGGAGGCCGACACCTCTGGAATGCACGGTGTTTTTTCTTTTTTTCTCCCGTATGCATCGCGGCTTTACCTAAAAGCGTACGTACCACCGTGCTATATACACCTAGGATACTTTAAATATTTAATATTTCATACGCGAGGGTTTGATACTTTGAAGTGCCTTCACTGACGTATAGACGTTTACGTTTTGCTGCTGAATTAATAGACGCGTTGGAAGTTTTTTTATTTTTTCCAAATCAACCATCAACTTTGCGTCTTTCCTTTCTCCCCCCTTTTATGTATGTAAGTTATAAAGAACAAGAATCGTTTGCATTTCGTTTAAAATGATCTCCTTTCCTTCGACCCTTTTGTTACACCCCTAAGGAATAGGGATAATAGGCGATCGAGGTCGGATATTCATAACGATTAGCATTACTTTCTCGCTTCGCAAGATATCGTTATATCCCATAAGCAAGTAATATCGCGAGCCCGTTTGCTTACTTTGTTACCACCTCGTATGCATAATTCATTAGATACGCAATTATTTGTGGCCTGCTCGTGTCACCCGGTCGGCTCCTCGCGAAAGAAACGATGTCGTAAGCTCTCCGAAAGACAGATTGAATTCTTTAATACCATCCTGTCGTAATACATCAAATTTTCCACCTACGCGAGGACTATGAGCTTCCGTAGAAAAATATATAGGTATGTAAAAGCGGACATTGTTTCGCAGTGATCGAACGTGGGATAGCAATTTTAATCGCATCGATTTATTTCGCCCTTACTAATTATATTTTCGATTACTCGCACGTTAAATTGATACGTCTATGGTCTCGAGAGTCAATTACCTTTCGCGAAGACGAAGTATTTCTATAAACTTTCAATTAAGTAGTATAGTCTATAACTGAGCCGCCATCGATACGACGGACGTGTAAGTTAACGATCGTCTTAACCTCGAACGTTGGATGAAACGGTTCTATCGATTTCTATCCTGCATAATTAAATATCTATGAGCAACCTGAAATAGCCGAGTCGGCGATAAGCCGAGATTCTTCTTTTAGAGGTGCACTTCGTGTAATTTTACTTTCATCCACGACATCTCTCGTATCTACTTCTTTTTTCTGATAAGGACGATAGTCCCTCCCACTCGTTGAATAATTTAAACGAAGCGCGCGTACGCGTATTTAAATAAAGCGTTCGGAGATCGAGGTAATTATTTGCTGCCATAATTGACGCATGATCGGTACGACGCGAAGGCGAATCGTGCGATTTAGTAAATCCCGAGCTATTTACCGTTTAATGATATATGAAGAGGGAACGAAACGCGGAGAAGGGGTCCGCCTTCGCGGCTACTTATACAAGTTTTTATGGGAGGGCGGATTTTAACTTTCAAGCCCGCGAAAAGTTTTACTTTATTGCATTAAAACTTTAAGATCCGGGGGTATATCGTAACGTGCTTCAAGTATATTGCGTTGTAATGCTCGCTAAAGAGAAAAAATTGCGTATCATTTTTTTCCCCGAGAGCGTAAAAATTTTCCTACTCCCTTCCTCTCACCCCTCCAATCAACTTTTTCCTTATCTCCTAGCCACATCTCTTGTAATTTTCGATTTTTTAACCAGATTAATTTATACGTCGCTTCGTTCTTATAACTTCTGTTGCCTAAAAGTTTCGATCGTCTTAAAAACGAAGCATGGTGGATACCAAGGAAATTATACTAGGCTGGGAAAGGTGACAACGGAAATAGGAAATAGGAGAAAATTATTTACTGGAACAGCCACGTAATCGGATAACTCGTGATAAGTCTTTATTGATAGTCCCCTGTTGCGTTTGAGCAACTGTTGCATTAGCGAGACGAGCGAGATGTAATTGTAATTAAGGTACGCATATTAAGCTATCCCCGACTGATACAGAGTCATGAACTTGAGCAGAGCCCATTAATCTATACAGCGAGCTATTCAAATGTATTTCCAACTTATTTCTAAACGTAATTCGATATTCCAGATACACTTGTTGAATAATATAATTTATTTCCAGCGAAATATCCAATAAACGATGATGTACTTTTTTAAAAATTGTATTCTTCGGACGTAAGATCGTATAAAATTCAACGATATATTTTCGTATAATTATTAACAGACATTCTATTTTTTTATTTTCAATGGCTGATCCTTCGCAGCCTTTTATCTTCATTTACAAGCGTAACCTATCGAAAACTCGCGATTTAATTCTGTCTGCAGTCGAAACAAATGGAAAAGAGAAAAGGAAGAGGGTGTTGAGGGGGTGAGAGGATGGAAAGCTAAGGAAAACGGTGGCGAGTGTCAACAGTACATAAGACCGGTAAAGTTCACTCGACGCTTTTAACCCAAGACACTCTTCGGTAGCGTTAGCAACGAGCAGCTCCCCCCATAGCTCCTCTTCCTTTCTTCTTCCTCCCTTTTTTTTCTTCCTTTTCCATTCCATGAGAAGTATTAACTCCGATGGGAGGGACTTATACAGTACGCTTCGAAAAATGCGGTACAAAGAAGAATTACTTTACGGTTCACGAAGATTAAGCTCTCCCACATAGATTGATGAAAAAAGAAGACTGAGAATTGCAAAAAAAAGAGCTTCCTCCTTTGTTCGAATCTATCGGCATCGACCCCTCCACTGATTTTTAATTTTTCACGAAAGTTACGATGAGAATTTTTTTTTCATTATGGATACTCGTTGGTATTAATTAAGGAGCTAAAATAATTATTATGATGATTCCTCGAAGGAGCGTTAACTTTGACTGTATATGTTTCTCTGTCCCTCGATATATTGTCATCGATTGTGAATATTCATCGCGGCAGTCGTTCCCGTAAGACGTCTCAAACTGGATTAGATCCGCTCGAATACAGAAGCTCGAATACATTACAGATAATGCCCTAAGCTCGCAGTTTGCATATCAGAAGAAACGTCTTAGCGTTTGAGTGAACTCCCAATGAATTCTATCGTGGGTCTGACTATGTCAAGGATGCTGCGCGTTGCATTAACATTTTCTTCGGATTTAATTAAATCCCTAAGCGAACGGTAATAAATAATCTGATTTTTCGAGTAAGGAAGATTTGACAAGCGATAGCTTGTCACTTAAATTCTAAAAGTAATGCCTAGGATTTTTCGTCGGGAGAGTTTCATCATCGATCGAATTTACCAGATCTAAGACGAGAGATTTTATCTGAAAAAAGGTCATTATACTTGATGCAGGAAGAACGTTAGTTCGTCGACCGCGGTATTTCTTTTTCGCTCGTTTTCCATAAATCTCTTTCTCCGCTTAAATTTGATTTTTTTCTTCCTCATTATTTCTTCTTTTATTATTGTTCCAAGCTAACCTCGTGGAGATCCATTTTATACGAGCGTGGTATCGTTTGCATCCGCGTATCGTTAAAAATGACTGAATAGAATCGTCTCGAGGTGGATTCGTCGACTCGTTTCGGTGGAAACGAATGCCGGAGGAGAAATCTCGTCTTCTTATTTCGGCTCATTGTCAGTTGGGGAAAAAAGGGAAAACTCGAAGACAATGTAACGCAAAAGTCTCGGTCGGGCAGTCACTTACGCTTCCTCTTTCTTGAATTTTCTACCGAGAAACTCGGCACCTTTGCTCTCTTACATTCAGACCTCTTCTTCTACTCTTCTCCTTTCTCTTTACACTCTTCCCATTTTTTTCTCATTTTTTCTCCGACCGTCTTTCTCTTCCGTTTTTCTTCGTCACGCTGTCGGTGTTATACGCTGGCCACACCCACACCCTCTGGAAAAAGTATTACGTGCATCCTGGCCGTGATGTAGAACTCGGCGTTTCCGCGGTTTCCGGTCGAGGTGAAAGAAACGTGGCTGAGTTCTCTCTTTTATACCGCTTATATATCATATAATGCATAGAACACGTATACTATACACATATCGTGTGTGTGTGTGTGTGAGTGTGTGTGTATATATGTATGTATGTATAACAAATTTTTTCAGAGTTTGTCCATGGACCGCAGAAAAGTGTGCTTTCAGCGCGGATAATCAGCCAGGGGTAAAAAAGGTCCCCGTATTACCGACATTTTTTCTTTCCCATTTTTCTCTCGATACGCATCTCTTACAAGTAATTAAATGGCCATTCGTTCGAGAAGATGATTTCGACGTTATAGGAACGGCGAATAATTACTCCACTATAGGGTTGTTTCATGTTCAGAAATTGGAAGGAAATCCCGCGTCTCGGTATTCCTCGATGCGAAACATCGTTCGTCTTAATCTCCATCGCGATTTACACGTTCATTATATAGATATGGAATGCAACTATGTAACACGTATCGCGTTGGATGTATATATGTATATATGGATGTGTATGTTCAACTGCATGCCCCAAATTCAGAGCAGCTCCCGAACTGAGTAGACCGAAGCTTCGAGGAAGCTAACGACTGACCCACTTAACAGTGTCCCACGAAGTTTACAAAAGCTCGTTCAACTTTTCGATTCGTACCACTGGTCCATTTCATTTTTAATATCCTCCGCGTCCACTTCCTCGTGAATTTCCAAAACCCCATCGCGATGTATAACACGAGAAATAGGAGATGAATCTTCTCCTTCTTCTATTGCTGGTGTTTTTTTGCATTCGTCGCGAATGAGATCATTATTTCTGACAAACAAAGTCTGGGTTACCATTATCTTTAGCTCCTAGAGCATGCTTTCTCGAATCTTCTATACAGGGTGGTCTAAAAAGCACGAGAAAAACAGAATTACTTCGTCTCGATGATTTCGTAACTTTTTATCTTTAAAAAGAAATATCTTCAAGCGATGACTTACGACGGTGAGAGAGTGTCCATAAAAGTTGTATCGTTGTATGTACATACGAGCGTACACACGTCTTACCAAAAATAATGTTGCCGTAAAAACGATAACCGAGCTGCAGATTCGCGGTCGCCTCCAACGAATCACCAGGTAGATGGTCTAAACTCGAGCGCCGACCCTTTGACCTCGCGATCCACCTCTAACAAATTATTCCAACTCCGATCGTCAACGCCTCGCAACCTCCAGCAGCTTTGATCTTGCATCGAGAATTTAGCATGCGGTCGTTTGTTCGACGGTACGCTTCGGTAAAAAATATACAAAAAGGGAATGACGGACAGAAGTGGAAATAAAAAGAATAAATAGAGGGAGGTAGTACGGAAATAAACGACGCGGCCATATTATGTTGTACTTTGTTTATTTTTTTGTTATAAAACAATCTTTTCAGTGACGGGGCGAAAGAATTTGGATCTTTTTTTGTCTTTTCATCGAGAAGTTATCGTGAAACGACGTGACCGAATTGATACAGAATTGAAGTAATAAATTTTGTTAAACTCGGATATACTACGTGGCTATGAGCTTCCTGGAGTGTGTGTGTGTGTGTGAGAGAGAGAGAGGGACGGAGGGAGGGAGACCTTTATGTACCAATACGAACGACTTAGTGAGTTATGCGAAATTTGCATAGGGCATTTGCTTGGCGTCGGTAATTGGAATTTCCACGAGGGAAACCTTGATTCGTGGAATGTAATCGGAACTAGACCTTCCGTGATTCTTCAATTTACGATAAAGCATACTACAATACGTACATATATGTAATATGTAAATATATTATATTTTTTGTCGAGCAAAATTTTTGAGAAGTCGAAGTAGACTCGGAGTAAGTAACTTTGTTAAAAATTTATACAAGCCGATGCGATCCGGCGATTCTTTAATTCGGGATGAATTTTGAAAGAAGAGTTACATTCGTCGGAAGGTTTTAGTCATTAATACGATTAAAAAAGTTTCTCCGACGGTCTAATAAATAATAACTTACGAATTTACGGATAGAATTACCTAACGACGATAATTACGGAACTCGATGTTTCAAGGGACGATAAGAAGTAGGAGAGTGTGCACAAGCGACAAATGAAATACGTTCTCGATCGTAACAGACGATGTTTACACGCGATTAGAATGAGCAGGGTGCGTCGTAACATCGTGTAAAGTTCGTTAAACGTCGAATAGAAAACGAGCTGCAATGAATTGAGATCTGTTATCAGAGGATCAGGTATTTCCATTGGATTTCTCGAGAAGGATAGGAAATATCGCTCGATGACTCGACATCGCGAGGAAAAATAACCTTTTTTAAAAGCTCTCGAATGGAGCGAGCACCCACCACCACTCGTTGCCTGTTAATTAATTCCTCCTCTTTTGTGCTGGAATTATTTTTCACGTCCCTCGTGCTTCTGTTTCTCTCTCTCTCTCTCTCTCCCTCTCTCTCTCAAAGTATCCATAACGATATTATTAATTAGTATTCAACGTTCACGTTTTTTACGAATCTTTCGCGAAGTTCTTTCTTAATTAACGATCAAATATTTTATAAAATAATTTGGTAATATTATTAGTTTATCGACGGTAAAAGTAAGTAATAAAAATCGCTCAAAACGATCAAATCTGCGAACGGCGACGGATCCTACTCTTCCCGACTATTGAATTTCGTTTTAAAGGTAGAAGCGTGAAATTCACGCGAATACTTTTCCGTAATCTCCCTTGTTTCGGTGCATTTACTCGTGAACCTACGCACAGATACAAAGCGCATTTATAGAGCCATGTTGAACATAGCTCTCGCGTACATTTCCCCAGATACTTTACCCCATCTTTCGCGCGCGTGGAGAGAGAAAGAGGAAGAGAGAGAAACGTAAACGGCATTTCTCTTACGACTCTTG
>JAIFRP010000026.1:6052816-6063094 GCA_032403825.1 Odynerus spinipes
TTTTTTTTGTTAAATGCAATAACGTATAATTTCGTGAACATCTCGGTCCTTCTAGTTTCCATGTTTTTTTTTCTTATTCGTAAGAACGGAGAAAATCGCGAAATTTCAAAGATTCATTCGAGCAAGATGAAGTAACATTTCGTCATTCTGAAACCGAGTTTCAGTACCACTTCCAGCGTTGAAAGGAGAGTTGGAATAAATGCAGTCGCGCAGAAAGAACTCTTGAAAAAGATTCTCGAGGCTAGATTCGGTCCGGATAATTCTTGAGGAGATTTCTTGCTTTGCATGTTTCATTAGATCGCGTGCGCGGAGCCGATCGTGGGATTGCAAAATATAGAATTCGATGGTTCATTATATCCGTAATAAAAGTGTACTACAAAATTCGCGATGCGATGTTCGATCGTTAGAACGTGCAACGAAATCGTACCTCAATAAAATATCATTTTATGTCAGCAACGCGGCTGTCGCCAACTTAAAAAAATAAAAAAAAGAAGAAGTAGAAAGTTACGAGTCGTTGACACGGCAACAAAATTTTCTCTCTTCGTTCGGATTATTAATTACACCGAGCGAGATTATTATTCCTGAAAATGAGATTTCATCGAAGGAAGCCGGTTACGCCGTTGCGTGCAGAAGCGTTTCTAATTACGAGCTGGGATTTCGATCACCGTGGATGTTATATGTACCTATCCACTCGTGGCTTACGACGAGGCACGATTATCGTTATCGCATTATCTCGCGTGGAAGGAAAAAGAAAGAAGAAAAGTGAAAAAAGAGTCAGTGGGTGGAGCGGCAGCAACGGCAGCAACGGCAGCAACGGCAGCAACGGCAGCAACGGCAGCAACCGAGCGAGCATGACATCGCGATCCTGCATCCTGGCAGCTCGCGATTTGTTTTGGCTTTTTCGCGACAAGAATAACGTCGCTTCTCGAATTGCACTCCGGTGCGCAACAAGGTCGATTGCTGTCCTCGCAGGTTCCTCTCTTTTGCGAAGGTAAAAAAGACAAAAGCGAGTGGGTAAACGAGCGAACAAGAAAAAAAAAGCCGGAGGAAAGAATGGCGCATCCTCCGAGACTGCTCGCGAGAGGAATTTCAGCCTCCTACGCGTGTAGAAATTACTACGGAAGATCCTCTTTCTTTTCTTTTTCTTTTTTTTCTTCGTTCCTTCATTTTCTTTCTTTCCTCTACCTTTTCTCTTGTTCCGTTCTTGTTGCTCTTTTACTTTTATTACATACGCAGCACTCCTAGCGCAAACTCCTCCGGATCTCAGCTTCATTTGAAAACTCAATTCGAGCTTCGGTTCTCTATATTTTAGAATTTCTGTTGACATAACCGCACCACCCTGAGTAAATTGTCTTGAAAATGATACTGGAAAGAAATTTTTTAAAAAATGTTTATATCGATACCGTGCAACTTTTGAACACAATTCTCTCTCTCTACCCCGCCACTCTCTCTCTCTCTCTCTCTCTCTCTCTTTTTATCTTACTTTCGTTTTATCTATATCTTTTTCTCACGAATAGAATAAAATGATAAACAAATTATGAAACGGTATACAATTCAAAATTCTTTGTATTTTTCATCGCGAAAGCGTGCGTTGTCGTTGACATTTAAGAACGTAACAATAGCGTTCACCGCAGCGAGAAGCGAAAGAGACAGGGTTAGAGAGAAAAAGAAGCCTGAAGCTTCCCCAACGAACGACGTAGAAGAGAACTTGATAGCACGCCACTTTTTTCTTTCCTGCTTGTTGCATTAAAGAGAGTTGACCTATCTAGTGCTTACCTTTTGTTCCACGTTTTTCCTCTGCATTTCTAATAAACATCTTTCCGTGCCACCGCACGAATGTACATACGTTAGTGTGCGATAAATGCTTCGTGAAAAATAGAAAGATCCACTCAGGATAAAGTAAAAAAAAAGTCATTTTTGGGGAGAATATTTCGATCGTTCTAAAACTATGTAGTCTTTCTAACCCTTTAACTGTATATGACGAGACAACTTGTCATACGCAGTTAAAGGGGTTTAGATTTAGATAAATCATTAGTTTTTTTTTTTAACACATCGTGTTTGCATGATATCAAGAATTATATAAGTATAATAATAATCGAGTGCGCTGTTGGTAAATTAACTCCGCGGTTAAAAGGCTAATATAAGAGATAAATAATTATTTAGTTTTGTGAATATCTTATCGACTTCGTTAACAGTAAGAAGTAACTCGATAAGACGATATTTTCGCTAACGAGCAAAATTTCTTGCTCGATAAAAGAAAACCGTATAGACGAGAGAGAAGTTACTCGCGTTTCTTTCTCGCGTGTTAACGCACAATTCGGTGCGCCTCACTTTCTTCTTTGTTACAAGAGGTCTTTAAATATTTCACACTTCATCGGAAAATTTTCTCAATGAGAAAGAGGGGGGAATGTCTCTCGCGAGAACATTAAATACTTTCGAGAGCCGACTCGCAAAGCCGTGATATCTTCAAGTGTAAAGAGAAAAGCGTGAAAGCTCCGGAGTCCCCCGCGTGTTTTACATAACGGTGCCCACGAGAATTTCTTTGTAATTTCGAGACAAAGTCCTTTCCATCTTTCAAGAAATAAATGAGACGCACCGTGTGTGAGTATAGATGCAATTACGATTAAGAAAATATCTTTCTAAATGATATGGACTTTTTGTTACAAATTTTTAATCATTCCGTGGAATCTATTTTTTTTACAGCATATGAAAAAAAGAGGAGAAAAGTCAATAGAATCGTACTTAATGATCATGAAGCTCGTTCTAAATTCCATCAAAGTTCTCTTTCCCTCTCTCTCTCTCTCTTTTTACCTCTGTACTTTTTGAACTTAAAGTTTTGTCCGCATTTCCCGATTAAATGTTCAGGAACTTGACTGAACACGAACGCGCTCTTCATCACCTTGATCGAGCACGATCTGAAGTTTTCCCTCATTTTCAATTTTGCGACTTCGTTCTTAGATGTGTGTGTGTGTGTGTGTGTTGCGAGAGAGGTAACTTGAGGCGAGGTTGCGTAGAGAAGCGAGAGAAATTTTCCGATGTATTCGCCTACGGCCAATTCGTTTACAGGGTGCTCGGAGTTTAGGACGATAAAGCGATAAGCCTCTAAATGTTCTAATTCACTAATTCACTAAGCACAATCGAGTGTAATAAGCAAGAATCGATATTCCATTTGAAATTCGAAGCAACGGAATAAGGTTGATAATATTCGCATAATAACAGGATTTTAATAAAATTCTTTATCTACGGCATACGTCTTCGTATAAATCGGTTCAAAATAGAGAATTGAAAATAACGTATAACAGGCAGATCTCAGACATACGAGGATTAAATTTAACAGAACAAATGAACGTTTTATCTAATTTTATCTCGACTATGTAACATTAAGAAAGTAGAATTCCCGAATTCGTTTGCTCAATTTTCAAAAGAACTGTTTCGAACTAATGCACGCTAGTTTCAAACGATTGCACCGACACATGTATATACAGATATATATGTGGGCATAGGAAAATCAGGTTGTCGATTCCCAATGGGTGCAGAATGTGAATGCTTTTGGTCGAAGAAGTTTCGAGTTCTATCGATCAGTCTACGTTCTTTCTGCTTGCCCCGTGTAAATCCCAAGTGTATACGTGCAATCGTATAAAAGATATCGGAGGCATGATTCATCGTCAGCAAATTTTCCACTCACACTGGATTTATCGTTGGGGTCAAGTCGAGTATCGATATTCATTCGATCCTGTGTGTTGCCATCATATTTCTACATTTAACTCTCGCCGTCGCGTCGGACCGTACTCATGAGTGCTAAACCGATAATCCAGTTTCTTAATCTCCCTTCTCCGTCTCTGTTTGCGAATTCAATTCTGTTCTTCGAGTAAGGCAATTCGCACGAGAAGGTTTTGTCTTAATTAACGAAGGAAGTGGTTTCGCGCTATCTATTAACGTACTCGGTCTGATCTCGACAAAGAGTATCTACTTACCAAATAAGAAAGTACGAATACGATAATGGAATTATATTCGAAGTTTGTAGAATTGATTATACGATTTGGGTTTCAAGAAGTTGTTCAATTTTTATTTGAATAATGTGGCAAGATCGTGATCATCGATATTATTTTTTATTTAAATGCATTTTCGGCGCTGATTCGAATAATTTAAACCTTTCGATATTCTTAGATCATTGAATAATGGAAGAATCGATGGAACTTGTATGTTCGCCATAGAAACGATGTCAGAGAAATTCGTTCGTGGTAATTTTCTAACGTTTCGTTAAACCCAGCTTGCACCCGCTCTTTATCCTCCTTCATCTTTTTGTCTTCGAGTTCTCAATGTTCCGCTCTGCTTTGTCCCTCGTTATATAACACAATGCCGCAAGTGGTAAAATTACACTCGATTGTTCACATTTCCTTGCATAATTTAGTTTCATTAATGCGCACAAATTTAGGAATGTAGTGAACGTAATTAAGTTTGTAGCTCGAAGTACAACAAGTTTGCGCGTAGTCAATTAGGAAACCTATAACTATTTAAGGATCGATAATAATCTTCAATATCTTTCGATTTTCTTATTTTTCATATAATTATCGTTGGAAATAACACGCGCTTTCGAATTTATATAACTTCCTTCGTTAACCATCTAGCTCGAACTTTTCCACCTTCAATACTCAACGTTAACGATCAAGCTCTCGGGGCAAAATTTCGATACCGGAGTGAGGATTATAAGGGCGTAAAATTAAAAGGCAAGTGGCGAAGGTGGTGGTAAATGGCTGTAAGGAAACTAGAAGTAGTAATAAGCGAAACGAGCGTGGGTCACAAGGGTTGAGCAGTGCTTATGAGAAGAGAGGGCATATACGGTCCTTGTTACGTGACTCGTCTTCGTTTTACTCTTGTTCCTCTCGCGCTCACCCAAGCAACCTACAACATGATAATACGTACTAACGGTGATTGGTTCGAACTTCATGAAAATGAAAATTTATCGTGCATCTCCAAAGCTTAGCTTCATTCGGTGCTATTGGAAACGGTTTTACTTCAGAGTATTTATAATTTATAATTTATAATTCTAACGACGTAAAAATGTTGATCGAGTAATTCTGATAGATTTTTTGGGTATATTTTATTAGACGTTACGAATCATTATTTATTTCGACAGATATCTAATGTTCTTTATAAATATCAATTCGAGCTGGGAGAATACTAAAAAAAAATATTGCATTTGCAAGTAACGTGCAACGTACATATATATCTACTCGACGGTGTCGGGCATAATTTAACAGGTCGATGATTACATGGTCGGCCTCTCGAGAGATAGTTTCGTTATGCTTCGCCAACGCGATCGGAAAACTCCCACGTGAATTTCCTTTTCCGTAATTCAGAAACATTGTCTTTCGTTTTCTTGTCAATTAATTTCCTTACGTTCGGTTGTTAACGATATTAGAAATACTTCAACACAGTTTAGTAACCACATTTTTTATCAATTTTCTTTTACTGTCAAAAGTTTCCCGAAAATCTTGAAAAACGTCGAGTAACATTTCCCGAAATAAAATTATTAGCATGAAGTCTGAAAAGCAACGTTGAATTTTGCCTAAGTAAACTCCCGAGAAGATCGATTCGTTGTTGGAGTGATTTGCTTAATTCCCGAGCTGCAAAACAATCAATAAACGCCCGTCCGCGTGCACTGATTTCTATTTTCATTGCTTAACCATTTCGTTAACGCTTCTAGCTTCATTTTGATTGTCTGAACAATTGGAAAATCGATATCTATTAAAAGCACGGGCTTTCTATAGCTCTGCATCTATTCCGAAGATCTACATTTGTTTAAATGCATCGGATCGACGATAACGTTATGCACATAAATTGAAATAGAGTATCGCGAGAGGAATAAAAAGAAAAAGAAAAAAGGAAAAGGGAGCATCGTGTGACGTGTCGTCTAGTGATCAGTCATACGGCAATTAAACGTCGAGAGCTCAGGGCTCCTAGGAAAAACTTGAGAAGAGGGTCGTATTATAAGACACGTCGGTAGGTACATACTACATACGTATATGTAATTCTCGTCGCATTAGGTCGCGAGAACGTGGAGTTCCGTAAAAGCATCCGTAAATTATGCTCATCGGACGGAAGTTATTGCACGAAACGCGAGTGCGTGCAGCAAGTTCAACGAGACAAGCAAACCGTTACGGTTCGCTTTCCCAAGAAGAAAGAGGGTAAGGCTACGTGTCTTCTTCGAATGTAACTCGGTTGCCTGCATACCTCGGCAAAATGAAAGCCTCGTAAATCTTTCCACGGTCACGAATGAACGCGGGGGTCTGGGAAAATGTAAGTTTACAACGTGCTTCACTTGTTGAGATAGGTCTAAATAATATCAACGCATAGGTACGCTTTATCTTTCTTTATTTCCCAAAATTACAATATAAATTACAATAAATATAACACAAAATAAATCAATGCTCCGAATTGCGGCTTCTTCATTTTTCAAGCGCACAGATCGAAGAAAATGCGATTTCTCGTGGAAAACTTGGTCTGGAGAATATATTTCCTTTTTTCTCTTCTTGTCTTTTCTTTTTTGTAAAGCTGTGGACGTGGGAAGAACGATCGTGCGAAAACTAAGCTTACCGTACTCGCCGAGGATGGGTAAATTTCGCGAGGAAAAGTGGAAGCTTGTGTGTTTCTTACGCTCAGGAGAGAAGGAAGTTTCTTCGGCAGTTGCGAGGAATGAGGAAGATCCAAAAGTTCACTCCCGTTGTTCGCGTCTTGCATACACGCGCGCACACAGACGGGCGAGCGTAAGCACGGGTTCCATCGCAATATGTAAATAGCCTGGAAGAAAAACGACGCGTTGGCTCCTTTCCCCGCACTCTTTTCGCCGATCCGAGCGACCAAGTGTAAGCCAAAGACGTGCTTCTGGTTTTAAGACTTAAGGAAGATCCTGTACACTAGTAACCCACCTACTCTCTTTCCATTATATTATCATTATACCGTTGCTGCTTTTATTTTACAACCTGACCCGGATCAGGTGTTCCATTTAGAGAATATAGTCTTCCTCGTCCAAAGATAAACAAGGAAAGTTCTTGTTTCTATACGACCTACATGTTGAACCTCGTAACAGGTTGATCGTATTAACGTGTACCATTTTCTTTTCTCGCTCGTAAAGATTGCGGCGATTCTTTGCAAAAATTCTTTCGTGCTATTTTCTAATCCGTGGAAACGATCACGAGTTCTTTCGAGTTGTTTGTTTCAACGAATGTCATCGGGATAGATGATGCTGCATAAAAAAGGATAACGCCTGTGATCGAACGATACTCCGAGATCGATCTGTCGGCGATTGAAAATTCTTTTTTCTCCTTCTCTCTTTCTTTTCTCTTTCCTGCACAAACTTCATTCGACATTGTTTTCCCTTGTATAAAGTTATCGCATGTGCACATGGATACCGTGCAACGTTGCATACGAGACTGCAAGTTTAATACAACGGATGGAGGTACAACATTCTCTCGGCTTTCCCTATGCTTCTGTTTATCTCTCTCTCTCTCTCTCTCTCTCTCTTTCTCTCTCTCTCTCTTTCTCTTTCTCTTTCTCTCGCAGTTAGATGTTACCTGTTTCCGCAAGTTCTCGTATGCAACGATTGTAAAGTTCCAAGCGGCATTGAAGGAGGCTAACGGAAAGCGGAAATAGTACTCTGCCATCGGATGCGTACCGGTATGTGTTTCCAACCACCATAAGTCCACGCTTTTAACTTATTTACATTGTTCTATACAGTATACGCTCGTAGGTGGCGGGTGAGTTGTTATTACGTGCATTCAAAGTTATGTATGCTACTAACCTCAGCTTCGGTCAATCACTTCACTAATCTCGCCCTCTTCCCATTTCCCAATCACATTCCGTTTAATTGGAAAACTTTCGAAATTATTGTCATAATGAGTATCTTTTTTTCACTCGTGTACATAATTCGCACGTTTCTCTTTCAGTCGACAAACTTCGTCAGCTTGTACTTTATACGCTTTATAGACTCAACCCTCTTCTGTAATTATTCCGGAATTCAAAAGAGCAAACGCTCGATATTCGCAAGGGATTGCGAAGAAACGTGCTTCCACCTGAAATATGTCGATACGATGAAACGATCAGCACGCAACCAAACCCTTCCGTTTCTTGATCATTACAATAAAGAAAATACGTGGTCCTCGGAAGTAGACAAAGACAACGAATAGCCTTCGGACAAATTCCTTTCTCAGAGGCTTACAAATTTGCAGGACGCCCATTCATGTTTTGATGGTGATTTGACTATGAAGAGCTTGCTTGCTTCTCGATTAGGTGCGTAATTAATAACGATACATGCCATCATTGAATCCCCATTATCCATTTCAGAATACTGATTGGATCGATACGGTTTAGTCGAGCATGCTTGTAGGTTGATATACGGTTTCAAACGTCTACTCGACTATGGGAGGGTAACTATGTAATGTATGTATGTATGTATGTATGTCGAAGTTAGACAGAGTGATGCCAAAGTACATTGTATCTAAGATAATAAATTCCTTGCGGTACTGTTTATAGTCATTTTCAAGAGAGAATATGCGTGATAACGAGTAAAGTTTGTAACCGGATGCGGAAGTACCATTTATAGTGGGTTTAAAAACTCACTTCGAATGCTCTCTTCCTCTTCTCTCTCTCTCTCTCTCTCTCTCTCTATCTCTCTGTTCACATTTACATTTCCGCTCTCGGTTTACTTAGGAGATTTGTAGGATGGAAATAATCTAAAATTCTATTAGTCAAGGTCCGCGAAATAGTGTCTACCGTGATTCACAACTTCCTACCTCCCTCTCACCGAGAGAGAAACCGAGAGAGAAAGATTTAAGCCGAAATCTCTCTCTTTTTCGTTATCTTCATCTCTTTCTTTCATTATTCTCTTGAAAATATCGGTCTCTCGTTTTAGCGTTCGTTACCGCGAAGAATTGCACTTTGGATTACGCTAATGCTTTACCGCTGGCTTAGCACAATAATTAAAACCACGCAATGTCTTTAAACTAACCGTTAGTTGTTTATCAAACAAATTAAAGGATACTATTTTTTTTTTAGATCCAGATCAAACTTCTTTCTATCCAAACTTTTCGCTTGATATTCCTTGTTGTATTCGAGACGAGATAACCGCTTTGTTTTTGCATAAATTTGCATACGAATGTCCCAGGATATTCGACGCATAATATCCCGATTATCCCCCGCTGGCACGAGCGCAGCTGAAAAAATGTCCTTTCGCGAGAATACCGCCATTTTTGGCAATATTTTGCCCGGAAAGGTCTATAGGCTTGTCACGATTTATATTTTATCGCGAGGATCCTCCGAGACGTCTCTTCTGAGCCTTCTATTCTATATTTCGTTTAAATATTAATGAACCGCTTGTTGCTTCGAATGGAAGAAATTTTCACGATAAATTTCGTTTGGAAAGAAATCAATATAATGCTCAACCCAGATGCTTATTAAAGTTATATATAAAAAGGTTATATCCACTTTAAGAGGGTTTTTTTTTAAATTTCACTTCTCACGTGGAATAAATATTTATTTAATTGATTTGTTTAAATATTTATTTTATTTCTCATTTAAAATCGTTTCACACAAAATTCGTTCATCTTTAATAATTTTGATGAATTTAAATATGCTGCATTGTATGTTATGTTATCGGCAATGTATATAATTCCGATATTCTATAGTCGGCCTAGGGAATGTACATAATTCCTAAAATCATCAGGTATTGTATGAAATAAATTATATCATAGTATAGTATTCTATATACATAGAATGCCCAGACACAACCCAGACTATTATGTAACCACGTTGATACAATAATTTAACACGAAAACGGGCTCCGATTTTGGGTCAAGCTGACATGGGTGAACGTGTCATGGGAATATCCAAACATGTAGGAAGAGGAATCACTTTTACATCAATATGCATATCAATGCTTCGGAGCCATGTGCTACTTCCCTTGGCCAAAGCGTTATTACGCGCAACACAATCATAAATTAACAAGCGATCTCCTTTGCATCACTCAAACCGTGCTCGGTCTATCATCTAGTTATCCTTTATGTAGGTTATCGTGTTTTTACATTTCAGATTGAATAATCGGTTAGATACCTTTGAACTTGGTTTGCTCTCAGTCGATACGGTATTGTTTAAATAGCTATCCGAAGGTTTAAAAGGTTAAATCGATGGGTATTATGGCATAAAGTAATCTTATTATATTTATAGCATCGAAAAAAGCCCTTCTCTTGTTTTCTCTCTCTCTCTCTCTCTCTCTCTTTCTCT
>JAIFRP010000026.1:6087749-6103365 GCA_032403825.1 Odynerus spinipes
CCCTCTCTCTCTCTCTCTCTCTCTCTTCTCCTCTCTCTCTCTCTCTTTCTGCTCCTCTCTTTTTCCCTCTTAGTTTCGTCCTCCTCGAGCTCATAGACACAGAATCGAGTCGTCCCATAAATATTTTATCTGTCCACCGAGATAAGTGCATCGAGTGCATCGCTTCTGGGAAATGTCGAGTGTTTTCATAGAATCGTGGGAGCCACGTGTATGACGTCACCGTCGGAAGTAAATCTAAGTGTGGGTTTCTACGTACCTACATACGTAGGTACACGTATATACATATATTCATGTATGCACGATCGAAGGGGGAGTCTCGATGGCAACATCCATCTAATCCGTCACTTCTGTCAAGCATAACGATCGTAATCGTAGTATAATTCGTCGACGTTGAAATAAATATGAGAAATCGTATCGACCTCGGGGGCTAATATCGTTACATCTACATATAGAGCTACGAATAGACAATCACCGATGGTCGTTAGAGGTAAGGGAAAATTAATCTCTCCTCGGCGACTTCTTTTTTGAGCTTTCTTTATATTTTTTTAATATCTATAGATATCTAATCGACGATACCAGTCACGAGGTTGATCGATAGGAGAACTTGTTGGAGATAGAGGACTTATAATAGTTTCGGTTTGTACTAATGTGAAAAGTATAACGAGAGGGTCGTCCGTACATGCATTAAGCTTTATTGGTTCGTAAACCTCGATTAGTCCCTACTATTATTGGAAATCGAATATAGTCGGTTGAGCGGTTAGCGTCCGATGCTGAACGAATTACGAAATGGGATGAAACTAAGAGACGGAGAGCGATCGAGTCCGTCGCATCGATATCGTTCTTTTCTCTAACGTCACGTTCTAATCGCATCGTCTAACCTTTTAACTTATTATTTAATGCAACGATCTACGGTGTTTCGGTGGAATAGTAACTCCGGGAAAAATTGGACGTCACTTTCCGATTAATTCTATACGATCAATTTCCAAATTGACTTTTATTTCATCGACGAGACTTGTAGTATTTAATATACGAGGCGAGCAGTCATATAAACGCGATATTCGATCTCCTGGCGTGGGAATTGTTAGCGGTTCACGTTTTCAAGGATTTGGAAAATAAAAGCAACGAATTTGAATATTTTATTTTCGCGCTAGATAAATTGCCAAGGTATTCCGAAAGTTTCGTTATCGCGTAAATTTCCTCCTATATGTAAAGCTTCAGCGAGAAGTAAAAGTTGTAGGGAGGGAAAAAAATTTCTATTTTCTAGCTCGTAAACCCGACGTTCGAGTAGCGCTGTAAAAAGGATATCTACGTCAAAAGATTGGATCGGAGTGACGTCCGTACATTTTCCGTCGCTTTTTGTAGTCAGTAAATTTCTATGTGCGTCCATAAACGCGACGTGTCCGGTGCATCTATGAACTTGGTAAATCGTTTCTCACAACCGTATCAAGAAACGAATGCGACGATGGCATCCGTAGATTATGCGAATATCGTCGAAGTAATGTCCGTCGGAGATAAGGGATTTTCATTTATCGATAAACCTGTACGAGTTATTGTTCGAGGTAATTACGATTCTCGAGTACCCACTAACTTTTATCGGATGCACGAAGCTTTGACTGCATATTAAAGTAAATCTATAATCTCGCATTTTATTTTTGGAATAAGAGAAGAGAAACAGTGACCACTGCCGATTGATATTAATCAGTATTTAATATTAAAATAATACTGCATGTTAAATAACAGTCTGATATTATAAATAAATGTTAGGTAACAGTTTGATATTAAATAAAAGCATCGGTAGAATTGGTATCTGTAACGAAAAAAAAAGAATGTGATTGGCAAATAAAAAAATTTCTTTTGAACGGTACAAAAGGGATTTTACATTTATACGTTACATGAAAATCAACAACACGTCCGATCGGAATCGAACTGAACATTTTTACAAATATAATAATAACGGTTGGCCGTGGGCTATAACAATTCGTCGCTCTCTTCCGAACAATATACCGAAATCGCATTTCTCGTACTGCGTACGTTTGCGCGATATATGTATTGTATAGAACACGTTTTAACGATACATGTCCTAAAGACAAATAAGGTTGTACGATTTAGCCTGATTCTGTTAATGAGAGTCAACACAGGGAATCGCATGAGATCATCATTTGTCACGCTGAACAACTAGATCGTTATTTCCCATTCTAAAATCAATGGACCGATCCTCTTTTCCCGTGTATTTCAGCCTGTCAAGGATTTATGTCGTCGATAGATAAGAAAATAAGTGTTTCGATTGATACGATCGTCGATATAATTATAATAACTTGAAACAGTGTAGGTAAAATATCCGACGCGACAAAATACACGCAGAGAAAGTTCCTCGCATTGGGAATGAACTCGGAAATGTTAGCGGACGTAGGTGGAACTCGCGTAATCCCTGCACATTTCAACGAGTTTTACGTTTTACGACGGAGCTTCTTAATCTTCATTACGTTCCCTTATTTCTCAAAATTCTGGAAAGACCCTTCTAATTCTCGAGGCGTGCTTCTCGCGATCCGCAGATACAGGTACAAGGGATTCGTTTGGGTGAATTATGATTTTTAATTAAAGATTTAAGCGAGATTAATTTCCAAATTTTACATAATATCCCGTGTCTACGAACTTCAATTTATTTTCATTTCAATTTCCCTAACGAAGTCGAATACACTCGAAAAATTCCGAACATCGCTCCGAAGTTGTTTCCTCTGTTCTATTAAGAAAGTTACGACATGTCTTACATCCTTAAACCGGGTAGTTACGTCGAGTTCCGCTCTATGGATATAGAGATTTTGTAAAGGGTACATTGACGTGTGTCAGTTACAAGAGCTAAACTCTTCCCAATCATCCGTTGAACGTGATCGACGCTTTCGTAATTTGTGCGCTTTAACGGAAGCCAATGTGTAACAAGCTTTGCAGGCAGGAGCAAAGAGAGTGAGTGAGTGAGAGGGGGGGCGGAGGGGGGAGAGAGAGCTAAGGGTTTATTCCTCGAGGTTCGCTGGATGAATTTGCCTTCTCTTACGTGGCACAGATACAACGTTGAAAGGCAGCGTTACACCAACGAAAGATCTACGGCCCGGTAGAGCTTAACGTATGTCGGTCGATTCGCTTGCGCTCTGGCTTACAGGACGAGGTACGTATGTATGTATCTGCGAGAAAGTCTTTCCATTTTGTATTCTATTCTACTACTTTAACGCATGCACCTACAGACGAATGTATGAGAATCCCTTGGATGGGAGTACGAAGAAACTTTAATAAGCATTTTTTATTTAACACGCTATGGTTTAACAAGATTCACGAAATTGCAAATGCTTTAAGCGAAATTTCCGAATGTTTAAAAAGCTGTTATTTTAACATATTATAAAGTAGCGATATAACAGACCCTTTTAACGTTGTCCCTTCTCTCCTTTTTTATAGAACAGAACATTTCGCATGGCTCAACTACCACCATAGTCCTGGTTCGGAGTCCCGATTTTTCTCCCTGTCAGATAACAGAACGGCACAACAATTTACGGTGAATTCTAGTAGGTCGGCTTTATGAAAACCGATATACACACTTTGCTCCGGGCGTTTAAATGCGATATCGTAGCGTTCTCTTAATTCCTTTGATTCCGTTAGAAAGTTGAAAGAGGGTAAGGCACGTAAGCCGTTCCCTTAATATCGGAGTGTAACTTGATTCGCGTTGGCGTCTCGTTCGAGACGACCTACTGCCCCGTAGTAGTGGAGTCCGATGTTGCTGATCGATCGTTATCATTGCCAGCACTCGACGTTAGATGCCATGATGTACGTGCGAAAACAATCCATGTAAACGGCAGCCCCATTATAAAAACGTTGTCCACGATATGACAAGGGCTTTAACTTTTGGCAAGTTTTTCGTGCGCTTTTCCGTAATTCATCGAAATTTTATGACGGTGATATCTGGAATTCATTCTATTCTTTTACTTTTTCATTTTTATTCTCTTAATAGAATCGTCGTTTTAAACAAAAATCATCCGTTTGGCCGTTTTCATGTACTATTTTCAATTCCAGACATTGGTTAAACTCGTTTATCTCAAATACTGCGTCCTGGAAAAGCGTTCGAAGAAGATTAACCCAATTTGCTCTCGCGGCGATTTCACATGGATTATAGAGATTTTACGATCCCTTTATTTCTTGATTTTATTTTTATTTTATTACCCTTTCTCTTGAAAAATCAATAATCCCATCGAAGCTTCGGAATTTGGCCGATTTTCGTAAATCTATTCAAATTGAAACATTTCTAATCGGAACGTGATCTCGTTCAAAGTTTTAGTATCTCATCGCGACACGCACTGCAATTTTCCTCTTTCTCTCTCTCTCTCTCTCTCTCGCTCGCTCGCTCTCGCTCTCTTAACGACACTCGCGTTGAAATATTTGCTTTGCGAGTGGCTCGTTGCATGTGTGGATGTGTATGTGTGTGTATTTCTGGCGTATATACGTAACGGTAACGTATCACGGTAACCTTCCGTGGAAATTGCTATCGGGAGCTGAATTCCCGTAGGACTTTAGAACGTTATCATATTTCCCTGCTGGATGTTTTCCTTGTACAACTAATTACATAATACTCCCACTTCCGCGTGAAATAATCTGCAGCAAAAGAATTCGTGCGGAAAAATTGTGGAAAAATATTTTG
This sequence comes from Odynerus spinipes, assembly GCA_032403825.1. Taxonomy (NCBI): domain Eukaryota; kingdom Metazoa; phylum Arthropoda; class Insecta; order Hymenoptera; family Vespidae; genus Odynerus; species Odynerus spinipes. The sequence goes on from JAIFRP010000026.1 coordinate 6,092,428, forward strand.
GCTCGGTGGGTGAAAATCACCTCGCGTGGAAAGAATTACGCGTGTTAATTGCCACCTAGTCATTCATTAACTGTTTCTTTTTTCCATTTCGTTCGGCAAAGTTAAACAAGCTCGACCAATAGCTTGGTAGATTATGTAACGTTTAATAACCACGTGAAATGATTTTAACATGGAAGCAAATAACGAGCTAACATTTACCAACCTTTATTTGCTTTCTTTTCTGTGTTTTTTTTTTGTTTTTATACAGAAGGCCTTTGCATTCGAAAGAGACGAAATTTCTTTTCACAATATTTTTTCCCTATCGAAAGCCATTTCCATTTCGTTCGCACAAGCGTGTGCACATCATCGATAGCCACCTACGTTTCGTAAATTAAGGAAATGGATTTCGCGAGGGCATTACGCCGAATTATTACTTCTCTATTGTTATCGAACCGAATCGTTAACTTTATCGACAAAATAGCCTCGGAAGTACGATATACATATATGTATAGCCAAGAAGAACGCCAGCTCTCGGAGGTAACCTATTCCCATGGGATTACTACGTATTTCGTAACTTATTCCAACCGTATAATTCCTATGGCGAGAATGGAAAATAGGCAAAAGCTGTTCGGAGAGCGGGCGTGTGTGTTTTTTATACGTATGTGTGTATGCATGTATGTTTGAGGGGAAGAAAGAAAAAGAAGGGAGAAAACGAGAATGGAAGGGAAATATTTTACGATGTCCTAGGTGGAAAAGCCGTGGTTTCCAATCTTCCTTCCAAGCACAGAGCTCGTATTCTTCATTGAGATTGCTCGTTCTAACATCTGATCGCTTCGAAAACTCGAACGATAGATATGGCGCGTTTATGGGTTTCTTTCCTCATTTCGTTACTTCGTTTTCTCGAAAGAGCGTAGTTAACTTTGATTTACGTCAAAGTATTCCTCTTTGCTTACTGCTCGCACACCGCTTATTTATATACGCGAAAAACCAATTAACCGGAAGTTGACAGCACATTATCAGAGAAGAAGAGAAAGAGAGAGAGGGAGAGAAAGAGTGTTATTAAAATGTCGATCGCGTTGTTCTGTAACTTTTCGCACGCGGTGCGGAGGAAAGTCGTGTAATTAATGTATAATAGTTTATTCGCATAATTCATCAGCGAAAATTCGAAATCATATTCGAAAATTCATCAGCGTCCGTTCAGTATCCGTACCGGGATATTAATGAATACATTTAATAGCACATTTTCTCTCAATAATACGTACCAGTTAAAAATAACGAGAATTCTTTTTATGTTTATATAAAAAGCAGACAAGGAAAAGCATTCGCCAAGCGTAATGCAGAAGAGTATTATTGTTCGTCGAAAGTTCGACCCGTATCCGCATTCCCCATAGGAAGAGAGGTCGGGAGGTTGCTTTTAGTGTTCCATATGAAACGAAACGATATCGTAATCCACTCTCCTTGCCGTCGTTAGCCTCGGGACGCGCTCGTTACAGCGGGCGCTATGGTGAACGTTGACGATAATGTTCAACAGCTATCTCGCGAGCGCTCTTTCCCTTTAGAAATTTTACAGCCAGAGCTGCGCAACTCTTCCCATCGACGATAATAATTTTCTTCCTCTCGTGCCATTGTCCTTCTCTGTAGGTTCTATTGTCGAGTAAGTTGGACGAAATTAACGGAGTAAAGAAATTCGAATTTAAAGACGGCGTCGAAATCGGAAAAATAAACGATCGAGAAAGAGAGAGAGAGAGAGAGAGAGAGAGAAAGAGAAAGAGAGAGAGAGAGAGAGAGAGAGAGCGAAAAGAAAAGGAAGATCTAAGACTTCGCGTAGGTTCTTTTTACAACGAACTCTCTGTGGAGTTTTTCGAGAGAGGAAAAGAGTAACGTGGAAATCTGTATTGGACGAGTCACGTTACGAGAGGAGCACGTAATTCGTACGGAATTATTGGATATAGCACATGGCAACGCACGGTTGCTTTTACTCCGATATACAGGGTGAATCACGAAACATGATCTTTTTAAACTATTTTAGAGATGAATTTATAATTTGTTAAACTTACTTTTTACTGGATATTGAACCTAGCTTTTTCTCAGTTCCAGGTCATCCCACGCTCATTATGTCCTGCGCCGTTGAACTCCTCTCGATATTACAATGAAGTCTAAAATATATAGATTCATTTAAAAAAGACTTTGAAAGAAGCGTCAGCCGGGAGATTGTTTAGTAGCATCATACTTGCCCCCTTGAACAATATAACTTTTCTTTTTGTCATTTTTTCTTATCTTTAGCACAGATGTTCCGTTTTACGTGACTCACCATGCGTGTGTGTGTATATATATATGTATATATATAGCTAAAAGTTTACCCGTATAAAAACCTTTTTCCGTGAGCCGGATAGCCGGTGTTGAAAGGGTTGCAACAAAAGAAGGTAAAAATTGAGATATATCCACGTGGAAGGTCGGAACGCAATCATCCTTGGCGAGGAAGAAAAATACTGAAATGTTGGCGGTGTAGATCTTACGTGGACACCACAATGATTTTCACTGTTTTATGTGTACATTGCTTCATATCTTTTCCGTTTTTATTTGAAAAAATTCATTACTCGTCGTGTCTTTGTGTTTAACGTTTACGAAATTGATAATTTAACAGAAACTTGTATAATTTGCATTCAGCATTTAGTAACGAGTTCAAAATCGTTTGTATCTCGTTACGAACTTATGAACTATCCCTTTATCGAGATCGCAAATTAACGCAAATTATATTTCTCGATGTTAGTTGCTTGTATGAGAAGCAAGGACGGTGTAACGTAATTATTTCGACATGCTACTTATATTTATGTCTGTTACTCAACTCAGATCATCCGAATGCATAATTTGGACAAATGATTTTTTTCACGCGGTAACCAAGAACCATACGAACAACATGAACACTGCAAATAATATTTTAAACGTCATATAAATACGTCAATAGGACGAAGTAGGTACATATAAACATTTCGACATGCATATGCTATACATCTCTCATATAATGGTGGTTTGATTCATCCATCATTATAACGATGAAGTCAGAGCATCCTGGATATTCTGCACTACCTCTGATTTGTAGTTTATCGGATTAGCCTGAGCTGCTTGGCTTCCCATATACCCAATATATAATCCATCGCATGCCAGAGTTTAGTAACGATGCTTCCTAATAATAGCATTAACATAATTAAAATATAATATCTACGAGCTTCTATTGGTTTTATATTACAAAATAGACAAATGTGGGTTAACGAGAATCTTTGTAGTAAATCTAACGACATAATTCTACATTTGCGGAGAGAACAACATGTCACGTGTCATTCGACGAAAATTAACCACAAGTTAGATTCTGTAATGTACACATGCAACGTGACACATTAACAGGACGATGAAAATCTATTCGAATTTTCTTCCTAATTTTCTCGCGACAAATGATACCACTTTACTCGGTCGTAAGAAAGAAAAGTTAAGTAATCTTTATCCTCCGCGCGAAGATACGTGTCCGTCATCCAAATTCAAAAAAGATTTGATATTCCCGTCACATTCGGTCGTTGGAATCGATCGATTCTAATTCATCCCACACTCGTACCCCCGATGTCCAATCGAGAAATTACTCAGAAGAAAGGGAAACTCTCTTGAGTCGAAGAAAAGATCAATAAAAGTCACCGAAAAGTAGTTGAAAAAGAGACAACGGCAATAATCCATTTAACGAGACTCCTAAGAGAGACGACCCTTTCCTATTTGTAGTGCCCTACTGTCCCATATTGATCTTTGAATCAAAGACAAGGATCGAGCGAGTCGAGAATTTTCCCCTCGTAATCCTTTGCGAATTCTAATCAACAGGACCCTAGGATCGGTGGTGGTAGTGGCAGTGGCTCTGGTCTGCTCGACGTTATATGTTGGGCAAAGCTTTCTATGGGATAGGAGAAACTTGGCTTTCTATGTCGGAGTGGCGATCAATATTACGTGTACGTTGGGATACCGAGTAAACGGGAGAGGGGAGAGAGAAAGAGAGAGAGAAGATGGAGAGAGAGAGAGAGAAGATGGAGATAGAGAACCGAGCAACCAACAGGTGAAGCAACGCCGAGTAAAAGACTAGGGGCACGAGGCCAAGGGGAGAATATAAAATTACCCTTCGCCGTTACCGGAGGATAGAGGGCTGCATCTGACCCAGCTTGCCAAGGGGTGGATCTCTTAATGGACATTCCACCTTGGATTTCTCATGGTCTTGCCGCACCGCTCTTCCACTTCCGGAATTAACACACGGCAACAATGCTTCCTGCATTTAGAGAAAACCACGCTAATCGCATTTGGGGTATACCGAAGAGAATCGACGAATCTCTCTGTCTTTGAAATCTCGGTGTAACGATTTTTTAAACTATTTATGCGAACATCTTCTTAATGAAAATTTTAATTACGTATAATGAATTATTTTGACACAAAGCATCTTTTGAAGTATGATAGAAGGTTTTTATTGAAACTTTGAATAAGTGATTTGAATGATGAACATTTTTAACATTAGGGAACCACGGTATAATCAATCAATACCTATCAGTATCTATCTAATATAGATACCAATGATGAACCGTAGAGGCTATAATTTATCTAGAATGAAAGAATAGTTTTAGAAATTCTCTTCGAATGATCGATCGATCGTTGAGCGATTCAATAAATATACTTTTATCGGGTATAATAAAGAATACGTTTTTTCAGTATCTCATTACGCTTTTCAAAAGGTATCGGGTATGCTTTTAAGCATGATCGATACTTTCCACCTGCTTTCCATTTGCGTGTATAGTTTTTTTACGAGACTGCTCCATCCGTATCGACGCTCATTTGGCATCCTATTACCTCGAGGAGGAGTGGGGAGGGAGACATGACACTTTTGCGACGAATGAAAATCGCCGATGTGAAAATTGAGCCGGATTCGTTGAACCGACGCAATGCTTTAAACATTTCAACAAGGTAACAGAGTTAATCATTGTTATTGCTCCTGTCTAGACGAGAATGAGTTCCGAAATTGACCAAAAAGCGTATACGAAAAAAGTTGACAATTGTATCACGAATTTAGTCGCGATTACGCTTACTCCAGTGGGTTAACAAGCATTGTATACCTTAAATTTGCATACGGCTATCACGCTGAATATGACCTCGTTAATACTATCGTGATCGAATTTTGAACGTTGCTATGGTTCTCATGATAACGTACGTTCTCGTACACTCGGACGAGCAACATTAATACATGACAATGGCTTGAAATTCACGCTTGTCTTGTTTTATCAGGCACATGGCAGTTAGGTACATACTGGAAGCGATTAGGATATCTCGTATTCGGAATTATCGGATTTCTCAAAAATAACCATAAATCGCGAGAGGATTCTTATCGAGTCAGTTTACTACTTAAAATTAAAACGACGAGTTCATCAATGATAGAAGGATCGCAGTCTGGGTTAATTTAAAATAAAAAAATGCATGATTCGATTTCGAATATTTTATTTAACACGATCGATGTCAGGTGACATAAAAAAGAGGAAGCTAATGATCGCCGAGTGATATTTTCGGGATAGAAAATGACACACGGAGGGGGGAGGCTTGATCTAGAAAAGTCGTTAAACTGTCAGCGGAGTTTGGAAAGCCAGCAGCAGCCTGGAGTCTTTGGTTGGTTGGAAGACGCGATATGCCCCCCCCCTTCTTCTTTCTTCTCTCCGTTAGAAAATTTGAATCTCAAATCCTCTTACTTACGGCTGCCGTCACGTGAGCACCATTAGTCGAAACGGGAACACTTTGCTCGACTCGATCTGTTTTCTCTTCGTTGGAAAAGCTGCCTTCCTCCACTTGTCGTCTTTCCATCCCTTCTTCGCGCCTCGTACACGCTCACAATTCTCGCCCGAACCCTCCTTAAAACTTATCTACTTATTATGCTCGACGTGCCTCCAAAGGGAAAGGAAAGCTCTCGTTTCTTTTCTTTCTCTTCGTGGGAGGAACGATGTTCATCCCAGCGAACATTTTACTTCCGTCGAAACACCTCGCCCCGTCGCTTTTCTACTTTAGCCTGATCGTTCGATGTAACGAAGAGAAAGGAACGGGCTGAAGTAGATGCACGGACGTTACCGGGGAATTGTTGAATTACCGATTCAATTTTTATTTCATCTGTTCGACTTTTATCTCCTCATATTTGGTGAAAAGTGCAAAATTCATATTCCCGAGTAACCATCGCTCATTTTGCGAACGTGAAAAATCCTTGGAGAATTTCCTGGATCTTGAGATAGCTTCCTGTAAAGGGAAAAGACTTCGCGCGTATTGGAATCGATAGTTTCGCGTAGAAGCGCGGAAGTCGATGTGGATTCCAGAAGCATGTAAGCGACCCAAATCGGAGAACGGTTCGATAACACGATTTCGTCATATACCTGTGAATAACGGGTGGGAAAATGGGGAGGTAGAGGAAGAGGAGGAGGAGGAGGAGGATTGCACTCGATCACGATAAGGGAATTTGAAAAAGTACGACCCGCGAAGGAACGTTTTATTTCACGGATTTACATGAGGAATGCATTAAAGCTTTTGCCTAACGCCCGACAAAGCTCGTGATCTTTTTCGATACCGTAGCTTTGTCGGCTTTCGACGAGCATCGAGTTTACCATGCCCGGCGTTACAAGCCCGGATGTAGATGGCAGTGCATACACGTAGACACCTACGTAAAAAAAAATACACACACGTATACACGCATACGAAAACGCATGGTGTAGTAGTATTGTACCTTTTCGAGAGCAGCGTCGTGTTAACGTCAGTAAAGCATGTTGGATGAGTTCGCTGTCATTACATTTGTTCGTTGGAGAGCAATCCTCGGAAGAGCATTCGGATCTCCTGGTGCAAACAAAAATTCGATACTCGTACGACAGAGAGAAAAAGAGATGAGAAACCTGGAACTCTCACTCTCTCTCTCTCTCTCTCTCTCTCTCCTCCTCCTCCTCTCTCTTTCTCTGACTTTGAATACTCGCACGAAATGCCAAGCTGACTGCGAAAATATTCGTAATCACTCAAATGTACGTTTCTCTCATCCATATGTCATCCTTCACTTCCTTCCCCCCCCCTATTCGCTCTCTCGTTCTCTCTATCTCTCTTTTTAGCAATCTAATTCCGGATTGGCGTGCTTCCCTGAGATATCCGGCAAATATCAGCGTATTGACCTTTCGCCGTTCCTATTCTCAGATATCGGGTCGAGCTTTATATACTTGGTCTACCGAAGTTGTACCATTTCTACGACCGTTATCGATGTTGGTATTCGAGGCACGTTATTAAACGCGAGATCATGTTCTCTTCTTTTCGGATCAGGAAGAAAGGTAGGATGGTAATTAACCTAATAGTATAAATTCGTTTAGCGATTTACACTAATAATAAAATTGTATATCCATATCCCCTAAGTTTGAAAAGAAAAAATACTAAAACTTTTTATAAAGAACTTCGTTAAAACGTCCGTGTCAAATGGGCCCTGGCAGTAAAAGGGTTAAAATTGGTTTCAAATCGAGCATCGTCAGAATGTCGTGGCATATTCTATACGCAAAGATGCCAAGGGAAAGACAAAAAGTTTCGACAAAGTTCCAGCATCGGTTGTTCCATTTTATTATAAATCCAAACGTTAAAATTCTTAGGGCCATTCTCGTTATATCTTTCCTCTTCTATGGGGGGAACGAAGAAAGGGAAAGAGGTTATACTTTCTCGAGAGACGTTAATTATCGTGCGATATTTCATTCGGCAAAGAAGAAGAAGAAGAAGAAGAAGAAGAAGGAAAAGAAGGAAAAGAAATCTCCCGGGCGAATAATAAAGAATCGAGGAAAAGAACGAGCCATAGAATCCAAAGCGAGGAGAGGAGAGAGTATTACGAGGAGGAAGCATTAAGCGATGGAGGGTTCACCGCTTGCGAGGAGGCGATTACTTACCTACGTTTCTTCGCGCAGTCGCAATAATAATCAAGTTTTCGTGTCATTGAGCTCGCAAAACCGAAGGAAGAGGATTATTCATTTTAATTTAGCTGTAAGCCAGACGCAGACTGCAGATTCTTTTTCCAATTGTTACGCCTACCTCTGCGTCTTTCTTTTCGCAGGTAAATTAAATGTAATCGGAAAAGTGAATTATGGTCACGGACAGACAATATAAAATTGTAGCTATAACAAGAAACGTCAGATTATTTAGGAAAAGATGAAACTCATTTTTGCAGACTAAATAAATATTTTAAGGATTACATATCTCCCTGGGTAAGCACTTTTTCAATGTTTACGCGGATGATAACGTTTGCTAATTTTTTGCCGCAGCATATTCCGTTAGTTCCGTAGAACAAAATTTATGCACTGTTTCTCGCGAATAGTCGCGAGTAATGGTTGAATGTTCGTTAAGTCGGCCAGCCACGTATTGGTATAAAACCTTCAGAGTACTACTTCCGCCGAGCTTTAGATTTAATTAAATGTAAAAGTGACGTCGTAACGTGAAAGCTCTCGCGACAGGCGATATCATCTCGAGTTTAAAAAGTATGACTCCTTCTTCGAAGTATTTGTCTGTGTCTTTGATGTACAGTAGATCCCCATACACATAATTTCTAAACAATACGATATTATGTAACTTAGTTAAAAAGAAGCAAAATTAAATTCGAGATATTATTTTTTCTTGATGTATTAAAAAAATAAAAAATTCTCGCCATGTGTCGTCTTGTACGAAGTCTCCTTAATTTTCTAATCACGTTATATGGGGATCTACTATACACTAGTCGCCAAACGTATTAAATTCGATAAGACTTTATTTAGCTACTTCGTCACTTCAAATTTACTATAAACCTATGGTTAAGTTCTACTTGAAGAAACATGAATTGTGTCAAGTTCGTTGTTAAACTTCCCGTAAATTCAGAGTATGAAATTCACGCATCGTGAATAAAAGATTTATGTTAATAGCCGATCGACTCGCTCCATATACCACACGTAGCCTTTCCTAAAGGGTTTAAAATTGCTTCTTTTATTTTTGCAATATCACGCGTTAGACGAAATCGCGCTGATAACGTTGCATCGGAGAGCATAATAACGTCGTTAACGTCGTGCAATTTCAATTCCAGATCTAAGAATGAATGATAGTCGCCTTTAGAACGAGTCCACGTAATACGTAATACGTTAAAGTCAAGGATAGAGTATGAATTGCGATCTTACGATTAAAGGAAAGCTTTCATAACCGAACGAGGAAAGAGCGTATTGACTTTCGTAACAAATGTTTTGAAATCTTCGCTCATCATAAATTATCCCCATTTGGTTGAACGCGTTTAACCAAACGTACAATTAAAACACATATAGAAATCAAAATCAGCATGATTAAAAGACAGCAACGAAAAGATAAGAGGCATATAAGTACTACTGGACCGGTGTGATTGAGATTTTTAAGTTATTCAATTTTAACAGAATGCTCCTTCGACTAGATCGTACAATTTATTGCCTGTCACCGGCGTGCAAACAACGTTGGTAAGCTATTGTTACAATGGAGTGAGAAGATGAATCGATTCGACAATGGTGGAGTTTGCGCCACGAGTCCACGTCGAAATTGTCGCGATAGTAATTGCTTATTCCGACAGAAGGAGAGAGAGAGAGAGTGACTGAGTGAGTGAGAGAGAGAGAATGAGAGAGAGAGAGAGGCAGTTAGTAATTTACTAGAATGTGAGCAAGCGCGAACAAACGAGTTGGAGATGAAATTTGTAAAAATAACGATCTGGCCTCTCGTCAATCTTTTCTGAAAAGCTCGAACGAGCTAGTACGCGATATTCTCTCGCGATTATGAGAGAGATTGAAGTCGGGTAACTATACACATTTGTACAAAGTTATTCGTGTATTCCAGAAGCGGCAGTCTTACCAAACTTCATACGTATTCCGACTATTGTTCCGCCTCGCTGATAGAGGAAAACTAACCTCAAAGCTATCCACAGTTCTAACGAGCATCTAGATTGCGAATAATCTAGAATCCAAACTGATTAGGATCTTGATTCTTTAATTCGAGGAAAAACCTACTCGCTCTCTCTGCTTCGCGTTCTTTTTTTGTCAAGTCCGTATTCTTTCTTCGCTGTGGATAAACTTTTTTTTTACATAGAAACGACGTTACTATTATACGAAAAGAGTGCCTACGGCAAAGATCATTATGCATTGTGCTTTTACAAAGAAAACACGTACCTACTTCTTTATACGTCAAGCATTATCTTTGAATACATTATTTGATTACGATTTACATGTAGGTAAAGTTTACGTATAACTAGTGTTCGAATGCTTTGCTGGTATAGAAATGTTAAATTTACGAATCTTCATTCTCTTTTTCTTTTCTTTAGCATCTTGGAAGGAAAATATTACTTTCACGTGGCTAATTGCTTTTGGAAGTAATTGTAGCGTGGTTGGAAAAAGCTTTTAAAGCCCTCCGAAGAGAACCCCAACGGGTCCATCTCAATACCGAATTTAATTAACGCTCGAGGGAACGTTCTTAGTCTTATTTAATATTCTTTGAAAGGAATTCGAAAGTGCGTAGCGTAGTATGATTGTCCGTGAGAGAGGTTGATTCAATGACCCGTCACTACACGATAACCCGATATAGATACTTGAGCCCTGAAAGCCACAGTGCACCTTTTTTCTTTCATTCATCGGGTTTATGGTCTTGGAACACGCTTCGTCCTTATCATTCATTTTCTTATAAATAAACTTTTTTGCAATTTTTTTACCTCTTCTCGCACGCAGCGTTCGCCTTGTTTTTTTTCAACTTTCACTGATCGTTATGCCTTCGAGTACATTTTAAAATTCATATGAAAGAAGATTTGTGAAAGAAAGTGACATAAGTCACTTTTAAAATAAACGGCTCATTTATCGATTCGCGGAACGTGTATAACTAAGAGAATTATATAAATTTCACGTTGCATCGTTGAAATAAGAAAAATAT
>JAIFRP010000026.1:6104933-6123218 GCA_032403825.1 Odynerus spinipes
GTAATTTACTGTCTGTGGTATCATTTCAGGGGTCGTTTCAAAAAAAAAGAAAAAAAATAGAGGAAAAAAGCTCGATCGTTACCTCCCACTTCGAACACGAACTCTTCTACTTCTCGTAATACGTTTGTCCTAGTTTTCCCGCACTAACGAGCTTATTCCCTGATCCTTTCTCCCATTCGAACTCCCTTTGAAATCCCAAGAAAACTGCTCCCGCGATAACGTAAAACCGAATAGCCGTTCCCATTCAGGATCTCAAACGTGGAAGACAATATTTTCGAAATTTAAAAAGCTCCTCTACCTTCGCGTTCTCTACACGTCGTTGTGCTTTAAGGGACCGGGGAAAATGTACCGTTTTCTCTTTTGTTGCAGTCTCGGTGTACCGGTACACCGCGGAAGAGCGAACAATGGGTATGAGAAGAGTAGAGGCTAAGTAGCAGGCTGCAGGTACAGGAACAGAGCGAGGACGGGACGAAGGAAGAGGAATATAGGAAACAAAGGGTCGCGATAGAGAGGAGGCGAGCGGAGGTGAAGAGGGAGAAGAAAGGACGAGGAGAGAAAGAGAGAGAGAGAGAGAGAGAGAGAGAAGAAGGAGAACGAAGACGAGAAGTGGTAGAGAAATTAGCGCGAAAGCGAATAAATAAAAAAATATGAGGACGAACGGAGATTTCGACGCTACGTGGTGGAGGCTGACGTGGTTTGTATGCCTCCTCTCGGCAACAAGTTTGGCGCAAACCTTGCCACACTGTCCGGATCAACGCGAGATCTCACCCTGTTCCTGCACCATGAAGAAGGCCGGCTTGGACATTGTCTGCGAGCAAACCGATTTATCGCATATCTCCAAGACGATGGACGTCCTCAAGGGAAAGCCGAACACCGTGATCTTCTACTTGAGACTCAGGCACAACAATTTACCGAAGCTTCAAGGTTTTGTGTTCCTCGGACTCGACATACGTCATCTTACCATACACAATAGTACTTTGGCCGCGGTCGAGGAATCCTCGCTCAGCTCCATCGGTAAGTCACGATCGATCGATTTTTTGCCATTATTTAGATCGAATCTTCCGAAAATTTCTCTCGAAAGGATTTGCACGTCGTTGCTTTCGTCGATGATCGAAAATTATCTCGCCGCGATCCTAACTTAATTCAATCGCATTTCGATTTACGTAAGAGGATATGACCGAGATATCTGCCCGATGATCGAAAGGTGCAACGACCCAATCCGCTCGAAATAGATAGATAGATAATAGATAGATAGCTTCTACGTCGTATTAACGTGATCGATCGTTCTTTTTTTTCAGGGAACAAATTAACGCAGTTGGACCTTTCGCAGAACTTGTTAGCGGCCGTGCCGTCGAACGCTTTACGAAATCTCCATCATCTGCTTATTTTAAATCTCAATCATAATAAGATCAATGCCGTTCACGCGAAAGCTTTCGAAGGCCTCGACACACTCGAGATTCTCACTCTCTACGAGAACGAGATATCTTCGATCGAGCCGGACGCGTTCAAGGGACTCGATAAGTACGATATTTGCATTGATCTCTTTTACTATTTAAGAACACGACTGGAACTATGTTCTAATTCTATTTCCAATGCTTCGCCAATAGCCGAAAATTGAAACGTCTCAATCTGGGTGGAAACGAACTAACCAGAATACCAACGTCCGCTCTTTCTACGTTGGATATGCTAAAGAAACTCGAGATGCAGGAGAATAGAATACGGTCCATCGAGGAGGGTGACTTCGAAGGTAAATTATTTAAACGTAATTATATTTCGTGCGCGTATATTTTGGGGGACGTGCGATCGCAAATTAAACATTTCCATAAATTATACATTTGGATTTTGAATTAAACGCGTATGACATTTTACCGTTAACGTTAACGAAGTCATCGAGACACGTTAAATTTAATACGTTTTAAAGTGTAACTTTTCCACCGAATTTGTTTTAATTCTTTTTTCAAATAGCATGCATCCTGAAATATTAGCGATTACTTCCCATAAGAAAACGAGTAGAAAAGAGTCGTAAAGTTTCCTCAAAGTTTTCTAATCGTTTGAACATCGTTTCGGTTGTTTGTTTGGTGGAAAGATATCGAATCTATTAAAAAAAATTACTCGTCGTCACGCTGCCTCCTGATATTGGACCACGGTGATTAATAACATCAGTGTGCTTGAACTTTCAACAGGATTGAAAAGTTTGGATTCATTGGGTCTGGCACACAATCGCATTCAAACGGTACCGGCTCGTGCGTTCTTTCACCTAACGCAATTGAATTCGCTGGAGCTCGACGGAAATGAAATCGCTCACGTAGATCCTGACGCGTTTATCGGTCTCGAGGGTAAGTACGATTACGATTCTTTGTTGGTCTTCGCTTAATGTCCGGTTTAGTTTCCGCGAAACGTTTCCCGAAGAAGCTCTACGTTTACGCTTCTTTTTTATTATTCCGTCAGACGTAGACACTTTTTTAAAGATGTTAATTTACTTTAATATTAGAACGGGGCGGAATATTCTCATTTCAAGATGGAAAGGCACAAGGACGCGTAGTTTTCTTTGTAAAGAATTCATGCTCTTAACGATCCAATGAAATTCCCGAGTTTACGTAGCTCGCATCTCGCTCTTTATATTTCGGTTCGTACTTAAGTACAGAGGTAATGCAGCAAAGTGCATCTCTCGCGAGTGTTGGTAGCTACGTAAGCGTTCGTGGAAAGCTCTACACACTTCGTATCTTCTAAACCTTGTATATACGTACGTACGATTGTACATATATACATATGTATACATACATATGTATATAGGTACATATGGTTTATAGTCGGGCCACGATGCGTTGCGTGTGGTATCTTTTCGCCTTCGCACGGATATATCAAAGGGTTTAATTACGATCATTATACCGTTCTATATATTACGTAGCAGGGTACGAGTTTAATTACCTCAGGCTATATCAAAATCTAATTTACGATTCCGTCCGCAGAGAGCGACGATTTACTTTCTCGTTCCGCTTTTACCGGAGGAAATGTCATCGTTATCTTTCCTTTTCAGAGAATCTACAATACTTGCGGCTAGGAGATAATAATCTGCACGCGGTACCGAGCGACGCATTGAGACGGCTTCATCGTTTACGTCACCTGGACTTGAGGGCGAACAATATAACCGTGCTGCCGGAGGATGCTTTCACCGGTTACGGAGACTCGATAACTTTTCTGAACCTCCAGAAAAATTTGTAATTAGTTTTCACACACACACACACGCGCGCGCGCGCGCGCGCGCTACGATTTTCGTCGATACCTGCCTCCTCTCCGTAGTTTTATCACCGTAACGATCACGCCTGCAAAATGTTTTTTCTTTTTCTTTTAGGATCAAGGAATTGCCACCGTTGGTCTTTGAAAATTTGAACTCCTTGGAGACTCTCAATCTGCAGAACAACAAACTTACGCATATACCCGAGGAGGTGACGGAAACTATCGTTGATACGTTACGACATATCGACATAACAGGTAAGAGAGTGATAAGAATCCTATAAATAATTCCAGAGAGAGAGACGAAGCTTGTTTCGATCATGAGAGCGTACCCTCCATCGATTTTAAAGGATATCAAATTTTAAAGGAACCATTATCTCACAGCTCGTACCTTACGCTGGATACATAAAACAGAACACGGGGCAATATCGCGAAGTGTACTCGACCCTTTCGAAACAGGTTTCGATTTAATGGATACGGCTGTTTTTTTGTACTCCAATACACTGACTTTTTTTTACTTATTTCACACAGACAACCCTTTAATCTGTGACTGCGAGCTTCGTTGGTATCCCGCCTGGCTTAAGAACCTTCGTGACAAGGACGACGAGATCATGTCGAAGAAGCGTACGGTTTGTACGATGCCGTCCGAGCACCGAGAGTACTCCGTACAACATATACCCTTGGAAAAGATGGGCTGCGTCAGGAAGAAGGCGGAGAGAACATCGTCGAGTGCAGTTTCCATCTACCAAGGCGTCTGTTTCGCTCACTTCTTCTTCTTTGTCATCGCCGGGTTGTAAACGCTTCTCCGTAGTCGTAATCGTCATCGTCATCCACCGTTTCTTTTATTTTCCTTCCTCGCGGCGTCTTCGACGTTCGCGAGAACGAACTCGCGGTTTCAACGGGAATTTCTTGAGAGATCTTATTCCAGCAAGCACTTTCGTTAACATCGCGTAAATGTATCGAATCGATTCGCGATAAGTACGTATACTTATTGTCATTATTATCGATCAACTGCTCGCGACGATTTTCTGACGTAGGACGATGATTTTTGAAGTATATTATACGGGGAAACGAGAACGGCGTTAGTACCTACGTTTCTCGATTCCTACAGTAGTTATAGTCTCGAACAACGCGTTCGATCGTAACTGCGACAATCGATGGTTCTACGATAATTAGAATCTCTTATTTTAGCTGGCTAGCGCGCTTTAGAGTACGTTTACTAAGCTATATATGGTATTTGCGAAGAGCTTTCGTTAAAGCTCCTTCGTTTTGCGAGTAAAGCTTTCGTTCGAGTCACGAGGTCGAGAAGATTGGAGAGAGAAGGCACACGCCCATATTCACACGTTCTTTTCTTCTTAAACGTTCGTCTCATCGTTCAATTCGATCGATAATTTACTATCTATAATCATCGTCTTCGTGATCCTCATCGAAAAGCACGAAGGAATAATCGTTTACCCCGTGATCGTTGTGTTCGAGAGAAAGGGAAAAAATCGATCGAGAGAACGAAATTAGAAAAGAAGATTCGTTCGTTCCTCGGTTACTATCAACACGGAAGCATTCTCGTTTTGATACGAGTGCATGAGCTTTCATCACCAAAACGTTACATATCAATATCGTTGCCAAGCATTTTGTGAATATTTGTTAAGGTCGCAGAGCGAGAACCGATTAGTGTAATTGCTAAGGAAAGGAGAAAAAGCGAATGTCCCCCACCAAAAAAAGTTAATGATATTAATATAACAGAAAATTATTCATTAATAATCCTTTAAGCGGACATTCCTGTTACACAGACACACACATATCAACGCGTTCCTGATGCGAGAGCCGTATCATCGATGACACTTGAGACGTTTCGATTATTCGTACGTCACGATCTCTTTGCGTGTTCACTAAAGGAAATAATTTATTGAAACACCGAACAACTAATATCGTAGCCGATCGTTCGAAGTTTCCTATTTAATGTATTTATTTATTTACTCAAAGGATTAGATTAATTCTTTTGAAAATTTGTAAAGTTTTAAACTTTCCTAGAATCATTATCAACTATCGAAATATCTTTGGCGCTCGAGCTGTTAAACAACGTCGAATTTTTCCTGGCGCAAAGTAGAAACGATCTCAATCCGCAACGACAACATCTTGAAACGATTGAGACCCTTAACTCTCTTGGCTATCTCGTGCAAAAGCCCGTACGGCCGTCGAAATGACATAACAACTGTTGATGACTCCTAATACACCGAACAGGAAGCCGACACTTGTCAATGCCGGTAGAATACAAACGTGGTTATTCAAACACCTCGTTGCTCCTGTTTCGTGACTTCACGAATCTAAGTGCCGACGCTGACGTGCGCACTAAAATTACAAAGCTCTTTTTCCACGTAGTAGACACGAACACACTCCACTCTACGTGTCTCGCGCCTATCGCACGCGAATCGGGGATGGGCCAGTCGAACTCTATTATTTTTTTTCCATTTCGAACTTCGAAAGCAAGAAGAGGGATACAAATAATCACCGAGGATCGTGACGTACGAATAATCGTACTACGTGTTCGAAAATCGCGAGTTGTGTTCGCCATCGATCGATTTAATCGTTGATCGATTACTCATATTTACACGGAGCAATAGATTACCCGATATCGTTAATTACCCATCGTACCGTGTACGATCGTTCACCGAAATATCAACTTTTAACATTTTATTAACATAATAGTAATTATACTTCGATGGCGAACATATCTCGTGACGATCACGTTTGTGGAAGTCATCGGTACCCGCGGAGAGACGTTCGTGAAGCGTGGCGCCGTGATGGCGCTAAGAAAGTAAAATGTGTTTTGCAATTTAATAGGAAGCTAATGAATAAATAAATATATATATATTATATACATATAATATACAGACTAATATTAAGATATTATTATTATTATTATTATTATTAATATTATTATTAGTATTATACATATAAAACTGCATATCGGAATTAGGCTAACAATAAGTATAATGATAACGTGATTCTGTCACCGGCGACTCTCTTATTTGATTCGAAGTTTCGAACGAAGGAGAGCGATAAAAAGAATCCGAATGAAATTAAACCGAAATCTTCCCCGTAAAAATGTATCGTCATTGATTTTTATTTATCACGGATCTAGTGTTCTATACATAGATTTTCTATAACCAAGAGAAAACTCGTAGAGATGATTTCTAATCATACATGGTACATTTTTGTGAATAGTTTACCGACACGAATTTATCCCAAAATAATAGAACATATGTAGGTGGTATATGAATTTCTCTCCTTCGATCGAGGGCAAAGGTGTACATCGATATCACAACCACATACACATATCATTTATACGCCCAGAACTTTAACTTGTAAGATAAGATAGTTAATTAAAGAGCTGGATTTAAGGCTTCGAAGGTGTAACCACTAAAGATCATATACATATCGTGACTGTATGAGATTTAAAAGAATTTATTTGTTAATATATATAAATATATGTGCGTTACGTATACACACATATATATATATACACATATTATCATCAAAGATATATTATATATATATATTATTATATACCTATATATATATTATTATATATACTTTATATATAAGCAATGAATGTTCTTTTCTTTTCTAAAAAGTAACATCGAGTAGAAAAATACGAAAACCGCGGCACGCGTTTCGATAATGACTCGATTTGTTTCCTTGCTTCTTCGTTAATTATTATTTACACGAGATTAAGTATCGAAATTCATGGATTTTTAATTATTATTGAACATGTAAGAAATCTAGTCCGAAGATAGAAAAAGAAAGAAAATTTGAATCCTTAATTACAGGGACTTGAAATTGATACGCCGAATGCGATGATTCTCTGAAGGCCCTACATAAAAATTGAGAATCCGTACAAGGCATATCCGATTTTACGTTTCTTTGTAATTTACGTTGGACGAGGAAAAAAATAATAATTCGGCGGAGATCGTCTTCAACGTAAATTCAACACGTCTTGTCATCGAAAAAGAGGGAGAAGGAATTTGGTCGATGCCTTTGCGATTATCGAAGTCGCGTGTCACGGTGAAAGTAAAAAAATATGTAGCGACCAGAATATCAGAGAGGAAATAAACAATAACAGATTAGAGATATTAGTACAGTAGCACTTGTTACAAGGGTCAGAAGTCTAGTCCGCGAGCTTTAACTTGGAAACCTTACGCCGAGAGAAAGTATGCACTGTATTATAAATATAGGAGAGAAACAAGAAGTTGAAAGAAAAGAGTGGTCGTTGAACAATCGGAAAAATTATTCGTCACTCGCTCCGATTATCGAACCAAATTTTAATTCCGAGGATCGCTTCACGCGCGTGGTCTTAACGTTCAGCAATAGCTCGTTGATAGAAAAAAGGTAGAATGAAAAATTAATAAAAATGATTTAAAACTCCAATTATCGAACGAGTCAATTTTTATGGATTAGCTGGATTGTTTCTATTAATAAACCAAAAAATAAAAAGTTATCTTGGGCGATCAGTCGACGAGGCCTCGACTTCTGACTTGGAAATTTACCGTAGTGAAACACGTACCTATCGTAGGATTTATTAATTGTAGTCAAAAAAAAAAAAAGAATGAAACGGGAACGACCACCCTGTGCGTTTTAAACGACGCACGGAATGGAGGTAGGCCCCGGAAGAACCATGTCGAGACATATCTTTCAAACGTGCCGTCGTCAATTTCTCGTCGGGCGCGCCAATTAATAATATTATTATAAACTAATTATTATATACGGTATTTTTGTACAGTGTCTTACAGCGAGTCGAGTGGCGCGGCCGGCGTACCCGACGAGATCGTCCGCGACGCCCTTAAATTTTATCTCACTCAGTCCTAGCGTGTAATATTTCAAAAGGAGAAGAAAACGGAGAGAAAAAGTAATAGGAGCAAAAAATATGTGCGATGAGGTAATTACGACAACGAGAACGGAGTCGAAATGAAAAAAAATATCCCTTGAGACCCTTACACCGTAGTATCCAACCAAACCCCCCCCCCTTCCCTCTCCTTTCCACCCACTCATACTTCCTTTCCTAATCAACTCCTTCGCGTATAAAAAAAGAATAAACGGAACTTGACTCGTAATTGAACAGCCCGAGTAATAGGTTACAACTATATGATTATTATTATATACTCGGTGCTCTCCTAAGATATGTTGTTTCTTCGCTTTTTTCACGTTTGCAAGGAAAAAAGAATCAGAGAGCGAGAGAGAAAGAGAGAGAGAGAGAGAGAGAGAGAGAGAGAGAGTTTCATGTTATATGTCATCTAATAAACGTTGCATAGTAAATACACACACGAACACGCACAGAGCATGCAGGAGACACGCGTATCTTACAGTGGACGTTACCGCTCGTACCTACGTCTTGTCTTCTCTTTCACTCATATTTATATAAATATATACGTATACATAAGTGAGCGTAAATAGAACGTGTAAGGTTAGTAGTTACAAGATTACGCGTGCACGTGTAAGCATATGTCGACAGTGCATGTGAAACATACGTGTACGCGTGTACGTGTATTTTAATAGATAAAACAATAAATTCTATTCGCAAATATGCAGGAAGGAAAAAAAATATATAGAAGATGTCACGAGTACACATACACGGATACGTACATACACACATGCTACACGCATTAAGGAGACCTTCATGCCTAACAAAAAAGCTATGTTGATGTTAACAAAAAAAAAAAAAATACATATATGTGTACTATACGAGCATATCTCATACGAAACTTCGTCTGTATGTCTATACATAAAGTTACATGTATATGGTCATTATTAAGGGGTTAAACATTGCTACATGATATCGTATTTACGGAAGAATTTTTTCCTTAAGAAAAGAAAACAAAAAAGGAAAGAAATTCCCGAGAACCTACTTCAAATTCTAATCTACGTGTCATTGTTTATTATGTCGTTAACGATTAACTGTGTATATGTGAGAACTTTCAAGCGAAATAAAAGATACGTAAGCAAAAATTGAAAGGTTTATCGTATTAACCCTTTCTTATAGGAATTAAAACAGTATAGGAGCTAATTAGTGAATCTGCTCGATTTATGCGACATATATCAGTTCTTGAAACGATGATTTTATTATATAAACAAATGGAAGAGCCGTGCATGTGTTTCGATAACCTTTTACTGTGATTTAAATATTGCAAAGATTGAAATACTTTTTACTGTTGACTGGATTATGTGCAAAATGTGTATGTTACATAATACTTATATTTCAAAACGAAAGGGTTATATATGCACATGTACGTTCGATAAGAGATTATCACTATTTTGAAGCGTTATCAAAATGCTTCGATAGCCTTTACTTACAATCTTAAAAGAGAAGTAAAGTTATCGATATGCAAAGAACGCGAAACAATCGTAAATATTTCCTGTTGACCGATGAAGTGATCCAAAGAAACACGATAGAGCGAACATAGAATGTTTAAAAGGAAAAGGATTTTTTTAAACTGCCTTTACAAACTAAATCTTAGAATCGTAACGATAATAATGTTTAACAACAAGATTCGTAACGAATTAAGATATTTATAAAATATGCACGGCTGTAATTATAATACTTAGAATTCATAATATGAGTTACAAGAAAATTATTTGTAATTTCTGATAAACTTTCGATCGTTGTTTTCCACAATTAACAAACGTGACAATTTATGAAATGATAATTTATGAAAACTCATAATAACACATTACATGCATCTCACGTTATAATCATGTATAACCTTACGACCCCCGACTGCTTGGGTATATAAAATAGGATATAAGCCGGGAAACCAATAACGGAAGAACATTAAACCGTACGATCATCGTTAGAAACTGTAAATAAATGCAAATTACAGCAATCATGAAAAGTTTCGGGCTTTTCGTTTGTCTTCTACTATGTGTACTTCCAGTGAGTGTTTAAAGTAAACAATATATAATACGTAGATATTTCCAAAGTGCATTTTGTTTAAAAATAAATTCTTTTAGAGCCAAATTACTGCGAAAGATCAAAAGGTAATGTTCGCGAAAGCGGTTGGCGTTAAGGTCGAGGATGTGGTGGAATGTTTGAATAAAATCAACACGGATTTTGGTAAGAAGTTTTCATATTAATTAATTTCGAAATAAAACTTACCATTAAACAATCTCTTTAGAGACGTTAATGGAGTTAGGCGATACCGTAAGTATAGAAGACGAGGGTACACACACACAAGAAGTAATCTCGAAAATTGGCTGCTTTGGTGCGTGCATATTCAAAAAAAATGGCCTGGTAAATTTTTGAATTCGACTATCTAAAATAAAGTAAGAACAAATCTTAGTTTAATTATTATGTAATATACACGTGTATAATGACAGCTGGTTAATTCGAAAATCATACCGGAAAAAGTGGAAGAAGCGTCGACACGAATGGGTCGACGTGATCCAAACGTTCTGGAATATCTACGTCCGGCTATTCAACGGTGCACTAACCGAGGTAATTGATCAAAATAATTAAAATTATATACACGAATTTTAACATATTGTTATATATTTTTTCAGTCTCCAAATTGACCAACGACTGTGACATCACGTTTATGTTTTCCCAATGTGTCGTAAAAGAAATGCAATCGAGCAGATCCCAGTAGTGCAATTAACTATATTGTATATTAACTATATGGTATATATTTAACTATATTGTAATTGTATATTTATGTTTATGTCTATTCTATATAAACGTCAGCATTCAATAGTGTAATGTCACCTTACTCGCGCTTCCAATAGCTTATCGCTTAGGTCATTAAATATTTTATTTAGTATGACCTCGCATCTGTACTAGGATTACGTAGAATATAAATTCGATTTACCGAAGCAAAAGATTAATAGTATCTCACGCGCGAAGAAGAAAGTTCAGTGGTAACGTTTTATACATAGACGATAGAACATAACAAAATGAAAGGTTTTTATTTAATATTGTGTGCTTGTTTCGCCGTGGTAAGTAAGATAAAACATTATTGAGCGATTATTTATTTATGTTCCATGTGAATTGTGAAAATTAACCGGAAGAGTTATTGATATTTAATTAATGTTTTTCGCACGTTATAGTTTATAACTATTGAGTCCAAAGAAGCAGTTAAGAAGTATACTGAAACATTGTCAAATGAACACGCCGACCGGAATGTGTGTAGAAACGCAAGTGGTATAACCACAGGTATCTTAAAGAATTGAATATTATTAAAAATTAATATAATTTTGAAAGGTTAATAAAAAATGCATTGAACTTTTAGAATTCATCGAAAACCTTAATAAGACGGAAGAAGAGTTGGAAGCACCGGAGATGGAAGAAACTAGACATAAAGTTGGGTGTTACATATCGTGTTTAATGCAGGAGAAGGAAATTGTACGTATATGTATAAACCATTATTAGTGTAGTACATTTCTATACGTTTTTAATTAATGCACGTGTTTTAGATGAGTGGATCAGAAATTCAAGTACAGAAAATAATCGACATGCTTAAATCGTTAATGGATTCGAATGAAAAAGCTTCCCAGGAAACGGTCAATATAATTACCGGTGTTGTTCAAGATTGTGGCAAACAAGGTAAGCGAAATTACGAATCACTCGTAAAGATTTATTACAAAACATTCTTTTCAATGTTTCAGTTGAAAACATGACTAACGCGTGTGAAATTGGATGGAAATTCGGCAAATGCACAGGGAAAATATTGGCATTTTAATGATAATATATTTAAGTTTAAGGAGAAAACATTTTTATAGTTTAGCAAAATGAATAAACAGAAATTTTGCTGTCTAGAAACAATATATTATAAGTTATTGAAATTGTTTTCACAGATTTTGCTGATAAATATTCGATATTTGTGTAAACAATAAACTTTATTGCGTTAAAATTTCTTTAGCTTGTACAAACTAATTAACTTCATTTATCATTAGTAGATTAGGTATCAATATATCACACTAGACTGCTACCATCGGAAGGTATCGCAGTAATCTATTTATCGACCGAAGTTTATCGGTCGGACTTCTTACCATAATAGATATTCTACAAAAATTGTATCACTGCCTATCTTATGCAGATATTTTAACAAAGTTACAATTTATCGAATATCGACTATTTTCTTCTAATACTTTTAATCGATCATCGATAATTATTACATACATATCTACTTATTATTATGTCTTAAACATCATATGTCTTTTTCTAACATATTTAAAAAACATTAAGAAACAATCGAACAATAGTAACTGTCTTAAATATATTCGAATATAAAAATTATTTAAACTAAAAGACGATTCATACTGATTTACACTTTTATACAACATTTCTGTCGTTTAATATAATAATATAAAATCGATTTCACTGATCGTAAACTCGTTCCTAGCAACATTTATCTAATTTATCTATGATTAGCGTAGCTATGAGTGCCATGTGTGCAACGGCAGATAGATTCGTGTTTCCGTATCTGACAGATGGTTTTTCACTACGTTCAAGGATGCATGTAAATTGACCGTTTCGAACATTTAAAGAATGTCGACTCGTGATTCGAGATATTTCCAAACATTGGAGTTTATTTTTTATATCTCCAAGGGGTGAGTTATCAACATTTCATTCATTCAATCGTGCATTTATTATGGTGAACTTTCCAAACTCAATTGATAACGATAACATCCCTTCGAGTATCAATAAACGTACTAACGAGTACGTTATAAATAAAAAGACAAATAATCTTATACAGTTTTTCTCAATGGCGAAGGATTTTAGCATTCGCACTGCTACTAGGACTCGTCGGATTCTTCGCCATAAATTATCACTACGAATCTAAAGCATCCATCGAAACAAGCGTTTCTAAAGAGAAGACAAATATATTTCTTATCGAGACTCACAGAACTCTCGTTGAAGGACAACGAGATCATCCAAAATGTAGCCTCAATGGGAGAGAAATAACAACTTCCGGAAACTATTGCGAGATCTCGCAATGTAAAGCGATCACATGTACGTCGATACCAGTTGCCTATGATCCAGGAAATCTAACATCCCATTTTATCGAATCAGTTTTTAAGGTGCATCGTTAATCCACTGAAATACTCCTTATTGTGTTTGTTTAATGACTAAATATAGAATCGATTCTTTTTTTAGGTCCGATGCCCTACCACCGATACGATAAATTTAATATATGAAAACTGCAGATTTCTTTCGAATACTCTTTCAAAAGATTGGTTAAAAATCAACATATCGATAGAGCAACTGACCTTTGCGGGATGCTCGTTGAATCGCATACACGATGAAGCGTTCTATGATAAAATTTTTGCGGAAGTAGAAACGCTCTCTCTTCTCGATAACAAGATCTCCTCTTTAAGTCGAAACGTCTTCGGTAAATTCTTTAAATTAAAACAGTTGCTCGTTCAAAACAATATCGTCGATTATGCCGAATCGGATCTATTGGCGGACGTCGCGAATTCCTTGGAGGTCCTTCAACTCGACGCCGTGATAAAAGATCGTGAGGTGTTACGTAACATAACGGGCAAGAAAATACTATCGAATTTGAAATCGTTAATGATTCGAGAGAATTATATACCCGTACTGAGTCCAGAACTGTTCACGGGTGTCCCGAAAATTCGTTCCCTGTTTGTAGACGGTTCGGGATTAACGGAAATAGGTTTAAATTCGTTCGGATCGATGGCCGGTTCTTTGGAGCTGTTGATCCTAAAACATAATCAACTGTCAACGCTACCGAACGGCATTTTTAACTTTGTTTTACCATCGAAAAGACAATTTCGCGTGTATTTAACCGAAAATATCTGGAACTGCGATTGTGAGCTAAAGTGGATCCAAGAATTTATTCAAAGGTATCCTTTCGCTATCATCGAAGTTCCGTTGTGCACGACTCCGGAGGCTAACGCTCAATTGTCGTTCGTTGAGGCGAGATTTTGCAACGAGAATAACACGGACACGAGCACGACCACGCAAAAGATAGAAATCACGAGCGAGGATCAGAACGATTCTTCGATCGACAGAAATACTATCGGTGTCGTCTGTAGCAAGATAGTTTCTAACAATTTCCTATCTTCAAAAATAATCGATAAAACACTCCCACCCGTGGACTATGAATTTCAAAGGAGATTCCAAGATTTTGTATTGACGGAATTAAACGACGGAACGATACTGGTGGATCTACCGGATCTCGAAGGGGAAGCCGTTTTACTTTGGTTCGAGAATCAATTTCAAAAGGATATTCAAGGATCTATCCATTGCACGAAAAATGTAAAAGGATCTTACGTATTGAAGGATACATCGCCGTCTACCACTTACACGGTTTGCCTTTCGGATAATCAGCAGGATGGATTTTCACCGTTGAATTGCCTAGGCATTACGACTCAGCCCGGGTTGGAAGATAGACCGTGGCTAACCAACGGACACAAGACCGTGGTTTGTTTGATCTTGATTACCCTGGTGCTTTTCTTTTGCGCAATCAGCTCGTTCTGCATGTTCATCGTTATAAGACGTCATCCGTCCTTGCTAAAAGGAAGCAAGAGAGTCATGTTGATCAAACATAGGAAGCTACGGGCTATGGTTTTACCGAGAGACGTGGAGATAGACGAGAACGGAAAAATCAATGAAACGGATTTGGAATTGCAGTCGGTAAAGAAGAAACCTGCGGATAGAAAATTTTACACAGAGGACGGATACATGACACCGTTACCTCCTAACAAACTTCCTTTCAGAAAGGATTCGAGAACGTCTAGGATCAGTTTTCACAGTTATGCTACTGGCTACGTTTCCGGCATCGAGCCAGCGTCTTGGAGATTGTACAGATCGAAGAGCGAAATTGCAGCAAACGATATCGGTCCACCACCACTTCCACCGCATCCGCAACGCGTTATACCATCGGTATCTATGGTGATAGATTCGACCAATGTTGAGGATGACCGAGATGATTTAAACGAAATCATGTGATACCGTTTATACCTAAAGATTTTTGTTTTTCAACTAACGATTTCAACGAATGTCGAATAAAATTGAACACACATACTTGCTTTATATTTAAGAGGAAGCCTGACTCGTGAATTCTGCATTCTCTCGATATTTCTCCTGTAAGAGGGTCGATCGATCTTTTGATAGTTCCCGAAGCGTATCGTTCGAATTCAATGTCGGTTTGGGCGTGGATAAATTTGGCCGGCTGCCCAAAGTCGTGTATGTCAGTGTCAGGTCCATGGTTTGCTACGTTCTCGCGTATTTGGGTGGAATTTTAAGGGGAAAACTTTTAAAGGTAGAAAGATTACTCGCTTTACTCGCTTTACTCGCTCGAAAGTATAAAATAGATCAAATTTAGAAATCTAGCTTATTCGAAGAAAATAATAACATTTCTTTTACGCGATTACCTTTTACGGCAAAATTAAATTGACATACAATAGATTTTATATATTTATTCATCTAAAGAAAATTCACTACACATCAATTACCAAAAAATCGACGTTTAACAAAAGCCAATTTAATTTAACATCAAAGCCATATCTGATTGGCTAAGGTGATTCACTTACGCGTAACCATGTAGCAGCAACGCGTACGTATGTACTACGTACGCCGAGGTTAGACGCAACTGCCAGGCGTACTTTTTTATAGGTGAGAGCTCCTGGCAATCGACTGCAATTCTCTAAAAGGATGCAATGCCAGTAACAAACTACTGTACGGGAACCTACTGCAATCGACATAAGCGCTCTCTACGTATGATGCATTTAACGCGTGGGCGTATGAATTGTTTGATTATAAACAGATGTTCGCTTATTTTCTGGCTACGAAAACAACGTAAATCCTTTTATACGCGGCCCGACGATTCACGTTGTTCCGTGATGTCTCACGATAATGATACGATCGCTACTAAAAAGCGATGGCATAAATTTCAGAGTAGGCGAATTTATTATAAACGATTATTAAATATGTACGCAACATTTTCGTACAAGCGGAACGAAATGTATTCGTAGGCATTACTAATTCGTGAGGCGAGTTTTGTATTCGAATAGAAAAAAAAAGAGAGGGACAGAGAGCGGTAATCATGTTTACAATAGGCGAATCGACTATGATCGATGCCGATTGCATCAGAGATTCGATCCGTTTCGCAAAGTGTCGAACAACGCAACGTATCCCGATTAAGTATCACTTTATAGCGTCTTCGAGCTGACAGACGATTGGTAATGATCTATTGACACTTAAAAATGTGGGGCAATGTCTTCGCGGCAGTATTAATTAGTTTACCAACGCTCAGTGTGACATTTTCATCGGTAGAGTAAGTTGACAGACGTGCATTTGCCTTCTCGACAATAGATCGTCAATCATCTCGCTTCTGTGATACTTTTTTTTCGATATCTCGCTCTATACACACATTACGCGCAATCATGTGGGGCAACAACGATGACATGGTAATCATTTTTTTTTATCTTATCGAAGTGAAGTGTCAAAATTTCCGAAATTTGCATTTAACGAATCGACGAATTTAACATCGAATTTGGTTACTTTTGCAGGAAGAGATCGAGCTCAGCAAGGATCAACTTAAACGTAAGTAACGTATGTAATTGTATTCGAGAGATAGTTGTAATCGAATTTATCGTTTTACGATAGATCTTCGAATGGCATTCGATACCTTTGATCCCGAGAAAAAAGGAGCGATTCAGACCGCGATGGTTCCGACGATCTTGGAAATGTTGGGCCACGAGACTAGGGGCGTTAATTTGCAAGACATGATTGCCGAGTACGACATGTGGGGTACGTTCCAAAGTGCTACACAATTTTTCTACTGTTCTCTTCTACGAATACGCGAGTGAATTGGACTTTTTTTTATATGTCCATTTTTCGACAAAAAACGATGAAATTGGAAATAATACATTACGATCGTAGGAAGCGGCGAGTTGAAGTTCGAAGACTTCTCGAAACTTGCCTCACGCTTCATGGAAGAGGATACGGACACCGAAGCGATGAAGCAAGAGCTGAGAGAGGCTTTCCGAATTTACGACAAGGAAGGAAATGGTTATATCACTACGGACGTGTTCAGGGATATTCTTCACGAACTGGACGACCAACTGTCCCCCGAGGAGCTCGACATGATCATAGAAGAGGTGGACACTGATGGATCTGGCACACTCGACTTCGAAGGTGAAGAGACTTTGCTTTCTCAGCTATTCGCGTGTCACGCAGGTGTCACGACAGTTTGTCTCCTTCTCTTACTCTTCGTTCGTTTTCCCGCTGCCTGATCCATCCCGGTCGGAGATAAAATTGACGATTTATATTTCAGAATTCATGGAGGTCATGACGGGATAAATTATGAGCTTCTGGCCCGAATTAGCTAGCAAGTCCTACCGACGTGAACGAGGAAGATCATCGTCGCGTTTACATAGGGACGGGAAACGATTTATAATAGCTGTGTGAGCGTGCCTGATTGTACGAGTGTGCGTGCGTAAGGTTTATGTATGAGTGTGCGTATACGCGCTAGAGCACGTTCCTTGGGCAAACTATTAAGTTCGATTCGAAGCGGCGGAAGGGAGAGGACAAAGTCTGCGTGGAATTTCTACGAGGTGAAACCGTGTGCCTCGAATTTTGCAGGATTAGGTGGCGAGCGTGGAATTCGTTTATTGTTATGCTCTCTTTATCCTCGGGTAGAGAATTTTATCGTCGAATACTTGGATAAGGATCTTGGAGGAATTGCAAAAAAAGAGGGGGGTGGGGGATTGGATGGAGGTATAAGAAAAAAAATAAATGCTTAGAGTGTGAACATTTTCTTGATACGTAGACTGGATAGGAAAAGTACGATTATTGAGTCCTCACCTGAGATTCTCGAGGGAGATACGAATTATCATAGATGGAATAGTTAACGGAGTTAATGCTATCCAAGATCATATGGTTTGCTCACGAAACTTATAGCAACGTAAAACCGTACCATCGTATGTATGTATGTATGTATATATTTTAAGCGAATATACTTTCGATTTAATTTACTCTCATTTGAGAAGACTCAACAAGATGGATTATAAACATTCAATAAAGAAATAAAAATA
>JAIFRP010000026.1:6123338-6136255 GCA_032403825.1 Odynerus spinipes
AAACGTTGATATTTATGTTATCTTATTGTTGCAAAAAGGGAAAGAAAGAAAGGTACTAGGTAACGGAGCATAAGCGATAGCAACCAGCAATGTGTCCGAATCTACTACAGAGTATCAACGATGTATAACAACTTCCACCCGGCTTTTACGAGCTTATAATTAGCGATCTAAGAATATAACACTTGCAGTTATTACGTAGAACCTTCTTCGATTCTGTCCCAAGCGTGTTTCCGGCGTACGGCCAACTATGTCTATTGTTATAGCATTCGACTGACACGTGTCTCACAAAAGCACGATAAAATAAAATTGCTTGATAGAATAAAATATTTTTGGCTTGATCATATTGCTAGTTAATACTTGGCATAGTGAGTCTTCGTTGTGGTACTACTATGAGGATACGAAGACACAAATTTTGCTTTCTATCAACACGTCGAGTACCATGGGGGTTACCGATGATCCACCGATCAATTTTACAGATTGCATTTAAATCGTTTGTATGAATTACTTATTGTTATTTACGAAAATGTAACAAACGGTGCTAGAACACCCTTTATATAAGTACTTCCAGATTTATAGAAATATTTGTAAAAATGTCAATATTAGCTATTTTATAAATGAATTCTGTAAAATTTACGTTTTAATACCGAATAATTAACATCTTACGGAGAGATATTTTACTTGGTCGAAGGGCAATGCCATTAACCTTCTTTAGATTCCTATAGATCCAACATGGATTGCAAGCAGCAGTAAATGAACCATTGACGATGTTTATATTGGAATGAGCACTTGGCTCAACGATCCGTTGATAAATGACTTACTAATTGATGGACGCGTAATTACCCAATGGTCTAATAGCACCCATCAATACACATAGCAGTATACATTGTCACTCTCATCGAAGTCCATCAGACGAGATTGTACTGTCGATCATTGATCATTGACATCGGTATAAGAACAGTTACGGTGCATCTGCGATAGATAGGACCTAGAAAAAGTTTCATCCTTTCGAGACATATTACAAACAATCATTATAATGGTAAACGTTTGTTACAAGACGATTTTGAACTTTATT
Source organism: Odynerus spinipes (assembly GCA_032403825.1). Lineage (NCBI taxonomy): Eukaryota > Metazoa > Arthropoda > Insecta > Hymenoptera > Vespidae > Odynerus > Odynerus spinipes. The sequence goes on from JAIFRP010000026.1 coordinate 6,124,411, forward strand.
AAAAAGTATAATGTCAAATGTGTAGTATGAATGAAAAGTAGTCAAAGTTTTACCAAAGTGACTTTATTTGCGAGTGATACATGAAATAACCAAATTCGTTTGTTTTATTTGTGAAAATCATGTTATTTGTGAGCCTACGATATAATTCACGTAACTTCTGTTCTGTTCTAGGACCAACTCAATAAAGAACAATTAGGACGTAAGTACATTCGATTTAATTAAAATTAAGTGTTAGGTATAAAAGTCGAGTTAGATGATATCAAAAATTAAATTAAATTAAATTATCAATGAATTTTCTTTTTCGTAGAATTGAAGATAGCCTTTGAGACTTTCGATCGAGAAAAGAAAGGTTGTATCAACACCGACATGGTTGGTATCATTTTAGGAATGCTGGGCCATGAACAGAGTGGCGAGGCTTTACAGGAGATTATACGCGAAGTCGATGTCGATGGTAAATTAATAAAAAAAAAACTCGCATTATTACGTTCTACGAGAGTAAAATCCAAAAGAAATTTGTTGCCTATTGTTTTAGAATCGGGTGAGCTGTCGTTCGAAGAATTCTGCGTATTGGCCTCCAAATTTTTAGTAGAGGAAGACACAGAAGCGATGCAACAAGAATTAAAGGAAGCTTTTAGGCTATACGATAGAGAAGGAAACGGTTACATCACAACAGAAGTTTTTCGTGACATATTACACGAACTGGACGATCAAATTCCTGAATGGGAATTGGATAACATGATCGAAGAAATCGATGCCGATGGCTCCGGCACCGTTGATTATGACGGTAAGAAATCATTTGTCATTAAATATCATTTAAAATATTGAATTTAACGTCGCTGTATTTGTTTGTAGAATTTATGGCTGTGATGACCGGAGAGTAGGAAGACTATAAGTTACGCTAGACACTTGGAGCAGAGACTGAACCTTTCGATAATATTCATTTATACTTGTAAACTATATCAGTGAGAATGTATGCAAATAAATTAATTCATCTTTAACTCTATGGGATAATAGAAATAATTAAATAAGCAATGACACTCTTCGCGTTCGATAATTTGCTCTTTCTCTTTGCATGAAAGCTACAGGATGGTCTGATAATTATTACCACCTTGAACATCCGTTATTTGTAATAATATGAACAAATATTATATACAAAACTTTCATGGAACGAAGAGGGACATAAGACATAAATGTAAAATATTTTTTCGCGAGCGGAGACGTATAGCAGATTTCGTACATAACATTTGCTCATACTACAAATAACGAAGATATTTCAGATACTAATAGTTACTGGACCACCCTGTATGTTCTCAAGAGTCTGCAACTTGTTACGTTCGCCACTAGCGTTGTTACTACTCGTTGCAGGAATCGATAATGGATTGTAGTCGTTTCTGCCGTATGGAGAGTCTAAGAAATTCGTGGAAGAGGCGAACATTTTTGTAACGGTGTTGCAACCTTGGAGCCATTAGCAATCCAAATTCGTAGGTACAATTGGGAAGTGTTTAAGGAAATAGAAAGAGTGGGGGAACGTCCTCGATGAATTTGAAAACCGCTAGATTCGCGAGCTTGTAGATATTAACTGTTCAATCACGTGCCAGAAGATCTTCGTTATGACCACTTAAAACAGAAGTCCACGGCCAGAATTTGGTGCATACCGAGATAAGCCGTCGACGTCGACTAGTTAAACCTACCGGTCTTAGATTCGTGCCTAGAATTATAATCTCATCATGGTGAGTTACTCTTCATTTTCGTGTTCTTTATAACGAAGGGACAACTTCGAATCGCTAGTTATCCTTCCTGTTCTCTTTAATAACATCGGTCGGAATTTTAATAATTATTTGTTTGTATCATCAAATTCAAGGAATCGTATTAAAGAAATTTATGTTTATGGTGATTACAGGATGACCTAACTAAGGACCAAATCGCACGTAAGTATACGAAGTAGATCTTATTAACCCTTTGCGATCGTATATCAGGTCTCACCCACGTGATTTTTGTTCTTATATTAAAAAAGTTCCTATTATTATTTTGGAATACATAAATAATTGAAAATTTGTATACACCCGGCACCCTTCGATAAAAAATAGTTTCGATCGCAAAGGATTAACCTTAATTGTCAATCTTTTGATTTAATTTCTTTTAATATTCCACATTATCGTTATAGTGTTGAAGAAGGCGTTCGACGCTTTCGATCATGAAAAAAAGGGATGCATCGGCACCGATATGGTCGGCACGATTCTAACGATGTTGGGTTACGAGTTGAGTGAAAAAACGCTGCAAGAGATCATCAAAGAGGTAGACGAGGATGGTGCGTGAAACGTTTAAAGTGTAAAGTGTCTCATGGAGAAGATTATTTCAATATTTTTCTTTTCTTTTTCTTTTTCTAGGATCGGGCGAATTGGAATTCGAAGAATTTTGCACCTTATCCGCTAGATTCTTAGTAGAAGAGGATACGGAAGCGATGCAACAAGAATTACGCGAGGCATTCCGTTTATACGACAAAGAAGGTAATGGTTATATTACCACTGAAGTATTCCGTGACATTCTTCATGAATTGGATGATAAGTTGACGAACGAGGAATTGGATTTGATGATCGAGGAAATCGACGCTGACGGTTCGGGAACTCTCGATTTTGACGGTAAGCTTTTCCCAAGTTTCTAATACTTTAATCAAACTCCAAATATTCGGTAAATCGTTATATTTTTTACAACAAAAGTTTATTTACAAAAATAACTTCTTTTATATAAAGCAATAGCATAATTTCTAACATTTAAATAACACAGTAATACGAACAATTGAAAATAACAGACAACAATCTAAACTTCATCTCGCATTTGAAAACTTTCACGAGAAGATCACGATGTTTAGTTCAGGGATCGTTTTTACCGACCGCCCTTTTTACTATTCAGAGTTTATGGAAGTTATGACTGGCGGTGACGACTAGGAAGTCGTCGTTTGGATTCATCGAAGGCCTCGGTTAAGCACGTAATTGGCAGCGATCACGGGAATGCTGACGTCTTCACCTTTTCTCAAACTTGGCAGTTAACATCAAGAAGAGCGCGGACAGAAAAGTCGAGATTTATTATCGCTCGTCGCTCCATCGACAACGTCTGGCGCCTTCCTTTCTCGGTCTCGCCCGAAAAACTCCCAACGCTGCCGTAGTTCCATCGTCGATCTCTCGACTCGATCGTTTGGAAAGCGATAGAGCTTTCCGAAGCAACCTTTGAAGCAATCAAAAAAAAAAAATCGAGCTTGATCGAGCGAACGTTCAACCGAATATAGCAAGCTGCAAGATTGATTTTTTACGAGCTGCTTTGGAGACTGATGCGAAGAAAAAGAAAATTAGAAAATAAGAAATACGGATTATCATTACCCGTTCTCGAACTATTCCAGTAGGATATTTTCTATTGGAGAATCGAGGAACCTTCAATGCCTACTGGTCACATTCCTGTTCTCGTTTTACTCGACGCTTACAACAGCGTAGAAATGTTAAATAAAAAGTCTCAACGAATGGATATCGTTTTCACTTTCAATGGGACTCGCAAGAATCGTTTATGAACTTTTCAAAGGTGCCTCTTAACACTTCGAGTGCTGACTACTTTCTACCTAAGCGCTCCACGTGGATGGCGTTATAATAATATTGCAAATATGAATATTTGTAAAGATGCAATACATGCAAATGGCAAAAATCGCGATTCTCTGCGAAATAGTTAGGAAATAGCTAATATACATGAATTTTTTAATTGTTTTTTCTTTACTGTTATTGTTAAGACGTATATATATTCATCTCAGAAACTAATAATTGTGACAGCAGTACATGAGAAATTGAAAGGATTAACAAACGCATATATGCGTCCATAGTCTACACCAACGGCAGGTATCCGTTCAGAGCGTTCAAAGGATTAATAACAAAAGTTTACGAAATATATACGCACGTAATTGCTTGCTACTAATAAGCTATAGAAAACACACGAAATTTATGAAAACAAGAAGAAAATTATTATGTCACGGTAATGCTTCCGATTTCATTGTTAGTTACGCCTACGCTTATGCAACCAACCATGCCACGATGCATACGCCAATTATGAGACTCACAAGATTTCTTCGAGCAACTGATATCAATGGGTATTATGTAAACTAAATCGTAACCTATTGTTGAATGGAAAGTCCCCGTGAGGCTTCGTTACTTTCTTCTACGTCAAAGTATTTCTAAACAGAGCTCTCTGTTATCACTGATATTATTTTCACAAAACGTTATCTTATTTTTAACTGAAGAAACAATAATAACCTATATAGCTTATGACGTCGATCATTTTTCTTAAAAATATTATAAATTTATAGCCGTGGTAGGGAGAGTATCACGAAGAAAAGAAAGAAATGTTTAATCTTCTCCCCGCTCCTCCATTTACACGGAGTATTCGTTCCACATGGATTTTAGAAAACATACATATTTTCTGGCTACGTAAAAAGAGACTCGCGCAAAAAAAGTACCGCATAAATGGAGGGACGTGTATATACATATTATAGACAGTATAACGATTTCAATAATTTTCCGAATCAACGACCATGGAATTGAAAAACTATAATTACAAATCTCAAATGATGCTAATCAAGGAAAAGTGTCATTGTTCTTGGCAGTTAGCCATCCAGCTCGTATCAACGTACACGGATTTAATAATTCGTCAACTCTTCGGCAAATACCAGCTGCCAACTAATTTACTAAATTCAAAGAGCTCGTTAAGATTCTAGCATCCATCACACGGATGAATCGTATCTTTGATCGCAGCGACGAAAACTCTGCAAATCGACGAATATTCTTCCTACGCGTAAACTCGAGATCGAATCACGATCTTTTGATAAGAGAAGTAGATGAGACACTCGTCTCGTCATCCTGGACTACTGTCATTTTTATAAAGCGAGCATTTACATCGGTCCTTGGAACGCATAGATTAAAATGCTCCGAAGCCAGATGAAAATACATTTTTACAATCGAAAGTCCTTCGAAACGCAACGAGACACGCTATGGCATCGATCGAGAAGGATATCACGCGTTAATGGAGTCACGTGTGTGGTACCCGCGATATTTGACGAGAGTCTTATGTAACTATGTATACAGAGGCATTTCAAATGAACGTTTCCGTTTTGAGATGATATTACGTAATAATAACGCACCGAGATAAATGTTGCCGCGCGTGAAAGAGGTTCGTAAGGAGCCTTACCAAATCAGGCGTCTCAAATGTTCTGCCACATCATTATCCCGCTATTCCCACGTTGCTTGGACTAATCTACCATGGCGTGAAAACGCTCGGTCGTAACAAGTACACATCGATAATGCGTTCGCATGCAGAGAGTGGAGTCCTTGTCACGAAATGAGATCGACATCGCGGTTGGAAATTTTCGAGCGCTTTCGTGCGACGGAAAAGCGAATAGATTCGAAAGCCACGGTACGTTTATGGTCGTATCTCGATTACAATTTCGCCATCGTTACTCGGCATAAGAAATGTGTTTACTTCGAATCTAGGTATACGTATAGATACGATCGTGTTTTGAATACGTTCGACAAATTTTAACGAGATAAAAAGGAAACACCGAGTTACGTTCCGCGTGTAAAGTTTTAACATTTTCTAGCAAAGAGATATGTAATAAAAGTGTTGGGTAAAAAAGAAGAACGATAGGCGTAAGTGAATAAGAGAATATTTTTTATTTTTCGTATTATGCACAAATACATACGTATATACATTTCGTTCACTTCGATTAATATCTCGACAAGTTTACGAGCGCACGCGTGTATCTAAAATGTGGTGGGTTATTTAAATTTATTTGCACGGAAGACAAGTCAACCCCTTTCACCGTATAGGAAATTCGAACGTCCGCTCAGGCGTTGAACGTTATTTTTTTTTCAAATATCGTGCGACGATGCCGATAGGTAGATAGGTTGGTATGTAACAGCCATCGAACTATAATAAGCTATCATCGGTATTCTAATGGACTTTGTTCGGAACGCGTTCGTTCGAGCTGCACGCGCGTACAAAGTAAACATCATTGAAAACACCGAAGGATTTCCTGGTAACGAGGAAAAAGATTAATGGTCTTCGAAAGTGTACGCTAAAAAAATGCGCGAAAAGAGCGAAACTTTTGCGCGAGGCAATCGCTTTAGTGTCTAGCGAAGAATTATTGGACATGTTTAGTACGCCCTTACGAATCCACTAATTACGCGTGCTCGTTGGTAGATTAAACAAAGTACACGAATTCCAGGTTCGTTTTATGGATCGATCGGCTTCCTATATGAACAAAGAAAAGAAAAGAAAATAGAAGAAATTCGTAACGTCCTTCCCGAGCACGCGACCCATTCGAGATCTATGGATAATAAATCGAACTATCCAACATCGTCGCTCGTTACGTAATCCTTTGAGACTCGAGCTAACGATCGCTTTTTAACCGAAATGTATGAGGTAATATGTAAATCGGGGTACGTGCAACATTGGCGGAAGCAGCTTGTTTCTCGCTAGATGCAACTCTACGGGAGAAACCTATTGCTTGAAATTGGAATGTTCGGCCTGGGCGTATGTAACTTATGTACATACATAAAATATATCGATATATGTATATAGGTGTGTATACGAACGACGAGGTATTTTTTCATAGAACAAAAGTAGGAAAAAAATCTCTTAGCTTCGCATTATTTCCCGCGAGTATGCGATAAGTTGTTTTTTTCAGTCGATACCTGACATTTAACTTGGTTTCATATCGACATCACGATCGGCATCTCTTGTTTTATTCGCATTCCAGTGGATATATCGAATGGAGGAACTTGATTAGAAAGAAATATCGATATAAAATTGTTTTTCTTTTTACCTCCCAAGGAAGAAGAGAAAAAGGTGCGTAAATAAACCGTGATAAACGTTTTCTTGACTTTTTATCGAAGCTCTAATTGCCGATAACCGGAAATGAATGGAGCTTTCATTACGGTGAAAGCGATAACGTTATTATTTTAGTATCGTTTTATTCGATCGGACGTAAAAATCTTTCCTTCTGCTCGAGCATGACACAAGAGAAGAAAGAAAGGAGGGGTTTCGAGAAGGCGTTGAATTAAGTGTCGGTTTTACGTCCTCGTTCGTTTAGGCCGAATCACTTTCTCGAGTTATTTTGAAGTTCATTCGCAGCTAACGTATCTACTTCGAAAGCCAGTCATATATTATAGTTCGATATCGCCTACCGTCGATAATTTCGTTTAACCTCGTTAGAGTCGGTGTTATTACGTTTGTCTACTACGAGAGTCCCCCGAGACAACAGCGAGCTCGGGCCAAGCCTTTGGAAATCCGCGGATACGATTAAATGCTCGTTTAATTATGGCGCGCGTCGTTCCGTGGGACTTTCTCCGTCAATTAGGCACCTGAAATACATTAACCATTACGAATCGAATAATTTACTCGGGATCTGTTATACGTATTCCACCATCTTAGAATAGACGACGAATCCGATGTACCGCTTAGCAACTAATTTGGCAGGATACTGAAACATTAAGGAAAAAGATCGTGTACGATAGCGTTTATATGTATGCACGTGTTTAAGCGATCATTTATGTTACGATATTCGTAATACGGTGTAACGATTATTATTATTATTACATACTCAAGGTTATGTTTAATCTAGAATTAATAGAAGAAACATTTGTAATCGTTTCCCTTTAGCGACATTCGACTTCCAGATCACGATTCACTATTTATCTCTCGGCCATTTGAATTTCTTCCGCGTTACTTTCTCCGTTAATTGGAAATTCTCCCGCGATACGTTGATCCAAACGAAGGAATCTAATGGACCGTGATTTGCTACGTGTTATTCATTATCGAACGCGAGCAGGTTCTCCCATGAGTCATAAGACTTCCGAAAATCGAAAGTTCGAAACGCAATCTTGCGTCGGGATATCCGTTTCATGGCGTACGATTAGGACAGTTTATAGTACGTACCGTAATGAAGTATTTTCGATTTTAGTCGAGCACTTCTTGCGTTGCCCGTACCCCAGACGGAAAACTTTGTCGTAGAAACTATTTTCTTCCGCCCTAGAGCAATTATTACTCATTATAGGCAAGATAGGCGGCTTGTGCAATGTAATCGTTATGGTACCACTTTTTCACATCGAGTACCAGTTTCCTGATCGCTTTCTTACCAAATATCTGTATCGCTTTTCCTAATTGTCTTCCGTGCATTCCGTGCTGCGGGCAAAGACTCACGCGATTGCATAACTTTCATAATACGAATGATATATGTGTCACGTGTTTTCTAGGAGACGTTAAAAAGAAAACGAGAAGGAAGGTGCATCGAGAATCGGAAAAAGAGGAGGAGGGTTCTTGTCACCGGATCTATTCTAATGCGAGTTGCATAATAACGAGGAAAAAAGTCAGGAACAACTCACCATACCGATCAACGTCCGTGTGTGTCTGTGTGTGTGTGTAAGTATTATACTTGGACTGAAAACCTGCAAACAGAATCATTAGCTTTCACTGATTCCAAACAACAAATACTCGATCGATTAATATCGTTTCTTTCGCTGTTCTTTTCAGAGCTTCGATCAGAGACGATTATTACCCTTCTCACAGAAAATTTATAACTATAACCCCAATTGTTACCGTTCGGGAATAATACCGGCTTACGAAGGAGAAAGTGGGTGAAGGCTAGGAACGAATGATTTACCACAATTACTTGCAATCCTCCGTGTGCTCTTAGACTTTGCTAACGAAGCAAGTGCCGTCGCGAGAAAGTACAACTCTGTGATCCGAGTTATGCTCCCGATCGGATACAGTGGGTACCCCGACTCAAAGCCACGCGAGTACTGTCAAGGATTCTGATTCTGATCGATCGAGATCACTTAATGATCCCTCTTGAAGCGTAAAGCGAGATAAAAGTCGATGGAAGTCGATAAAAGTCGACCATTTTATTATCCGATCCGTAGATACGACTAGCGATCTTTTGCTTCGATTCGTAAGTAGTTTCGATCGAGTATTGAACAATTCAGGATTACGTAACTATATCGTGTCGGTATAAAGAACATCGTAAGTATATAAACATGTTAGTTATGAAATAACAGAATTTCGTTATTTTATGAACACTGCAGCTATAAAACTTTTTTTATCATTTTTCTAATCAAGTATAAATTATATTTTATATTTTTACAGGGTGAGATTGTATTATTCATAAACTATCTTGTAGAGACGTCTAATGTTCGAATGACTAATTCTGAAGTACGTGGCAACGATTTAGGCCAAACGAGTTAATAATTACAGATTTATAAGAAACAACTTCCCATTTAGCTTATTTTCCGAAAAATTATTTCCATCGAGACTTCTAACGTGAAATCGATACATCTCTTACAATCGATAGACACAAAGTCGTGTCGAATGGCAACATTTATTGGCTCGCCCTGAATATATATATATATACACACCTAGGTACGTGTGGTTTCTCTTCCCTTTTTCTCCACGTGTAATGTACCTACGTTCGTCGTTATTGTACAGGTGGATGTCGAATTACACAATGTCCGTTAATAGACGGTACTCGCTGTAAACTTGGCTGCATTCCGTCGGTACCGTAGCCTTGATCGCATTTCTTCGTCATATCGATTTCGTCTTAAGCCGTACCTACACGTATACGACGTTAACAAGAGAATAGATAGAACTCTCCAGCCGATGGATAAGGATCTTTTTGTCGAGGAGATCGGTGACCTGTTGTAAATTGATTGATAGCGGGACGAGCCACCCGTCCGTGTTCAGATTTTAATCTATCTTCCCATTATCTACACGTCATTATTCATACGCACGTTGCTAAAAGAACGTTCGATTACAAAAGCATTTGGATAAATTGAAATTTTCCTCGTGGAAGGTTACTTTTCCATCGATCGTTGAGAAATAAATCATTTCTTCGTCGGTACGTTGTCTCCACGGGTAATAACGGATTTGCTTGTTTCGTGCACGACTCTTATCGATGAATAATAAATGTTGATACTAACGATCTACCCGGAAAACGTTAAAACCACCGGACGTTAAAATGGTCGGAGTAATTACCATCGTACCGCGAGATAATTCAGAACTACTAGAAAACTCCCCAGGAATTTAACGTAGCGATGTTGACTGATCGCGCTCAACGCGTTGTAAATCTTTATCAGTAATATCCAAGAGACAGTTCACGTTTAAACGACGCCGCAAACGGAAAAACTGGCACTGCATCAAACCGACAGATCAAGTTGTCAAGTGGTATTTATGGAATATACAAATTCGAGCGCGTACTAGCAATTGCTACGTTCTCGCGAGTGTCTCATGCTTTCCCCATTAACGAGAATTCTTGAAATCCCTTTAGAGGTGTCCCCTACGGACTCCGAAGATAATTTTTCTAATCAGGGTCACCGCGATCGGAACGTTCCCACAGCTGTTTTATGAACACCAGAGAGAGAGAGAGCGGGATTCGATACTTGAAAATGCGTGGAACACGTCTCGTTACATGGTTCCTTATACAATAACGCGCCACGACACCATTATCCATGGTCGATGAAAGCAGTAGCCTTTTGTCGGATTACTCTCGATGGACCGAGTCCGTAAAATTGGCCGAAATTTTTTGGACTCCTGTTCCCCGGCAAAGAATTTAAATGAATTAAATCGAGCGGTCCCGATCGAATACCTCGAGCTCACGATGTAGCTTAAATCTTTTATAATTACCCGCTTATGTCGAAATTACGGACGTCGTTATCTCCGAAAAGTATCTAACGTTGTAATCGGCGGCAACGAGGTGAAATTTCGACGGAGTATATACTAATCGCCCAAGAGAACCATAACGGCTATCTAAAATTATTTAATTATAGTCGATCACCTGGCCTTGCTCCAGATCATATACCAACGATTTCTATGTTGTATCCGCGGGGCGTCTACGAAAGCTTAAGTCGACTACAAATTATAATGATCGCCATGCAAGGGTATTCTCTATTTCTCTTACTCCCGACGTCCGGCGATCGACATTGAAAGTAACGAGATCGACGATCGTTTCGAACAAAAAAGAATCCTGCCTACGCCTTAACCTTTGCCTTGACCGCAAACGATTTATAGTGTCTGCCAAGAGCGAGCACATCGAGAATTACGATATTCGATTCTGAATCATCGCGCCGGTCTCATCGGAGCGTTACGATGATTTCACTTTCGATCAATGAACGTAAGCTTCGAATAATCTTCGTTAAAACGTCTCCACCAATTTATCCGTGAGCAGATACGCATCTCGATCTCTCGTTTCGAGATATCGAAAGTATGTAAAAATTTCGTAAATTCTAACTAGCAAGTACTCGGGTATTTAAATCCATATCGAACCATCGACGCTAATAAAATCAGCCGGTAACGTTATCTAGATTACGTAACAAGGGAGAACTAATGTGGCACGTGGCGCATACAGATTTCGATAGTACTTTTCAACGAAGTGGTTCATAACGTAACAGGAATGCTTAGAAAAGAGAAACGTTCGTCGATTGATTGATATTCGACCGTAGACGGTCATAAAATGATGTTGCGAAAAACCAAGCCAACGTAGACTGTATCGATGAATTATCTCGTTCCTACGGGCAATGGCTTCGTACTCGCGAGTCGCGAGTTTTGCGTGCCAACCCGGAAACTCGATATTACCGATTCGCGGGATGTCAGGAAAAAAAATCAGAAGACAGTTTACGAGGCCGGTAAAAGGGAGAACGCGGATAGGTGCGTTTCTCGTTTCACTCGCTTCCAATTACAGGCCACGATAATCCGATTCGATCTCTTTTCCAAGCAGATTAAACATCCTCCTCGACACGAAGTCGTTGAAAAGGATTTCTCTCTC
>JAIFRP010000026.1:6151344-6180998 GCA_032403825.1 Odynerus spinipes
TACGAACTACTAAATCGAATAAACGTGTAATTTAATCTCGAAGACACGAAAAACAGCGTTACGGTTACCTCGTTCTCGTTGCGTAAACGCGTTACTAACGCACTGACCCATATTCGTCGACTTCGTGGCGATAAGTACAAAACAAGTGCATTGATTCTAGCATAGGACGTTATTAATAATACGTATTACACGCGTGCTGACAGACGTTACGTAAATTCCGGATTGCTTTCCGCGCATGATACTATTCTACCCGCGATCGTAGTCGCGGGTAGATACTATGACACTGTATGTACGAGAACGCGCCTTGAACGATTTAAAGTTCATGGACAATACGCACGGATTATCTGACTGCCGGTGTAATCGCGAAGAACACAGAAATCGTGAAATTGATTAAACGCGGGAAGTGCTTACGTAGTCGCGATTAGTCCGCCTCGTCAGCGGTTCTGATTACGATTGATGAATTGCTTAATTGGCAATTCTTGATGGACGTGCACGAGAACGTATATACATGTGCATTCACAGTCTCTTTCACGGAAGTAACACGAAGAAAATTACTTTCGTCAAGAAAATTCTATATTATTATCATCATAAATTATAAAATGTAGACTTTTATATGTATAACCATAATAGAACTTTTTTCGAGCATTACTATGGAATAGAAAAATAGACACGATGTAAGAAATTATAGAATTGATTAAAGATCGATTTATATAAAGCTATTTATTTCTAGGAAAAGATTCTTTCATTTTTTTATGATAACATATCTCGGTCGGTGGAAGAGACGAAGATGCAGTCGGTATAAATTCATTAAAGGGAAAGTGTCGACAGGAAAATCGTTCGTAATCGACTCGTGAAAGTATTCTTTTTGTAATAAAATAATTTTCCTTCGATCCCTGTTAGCATTAGGATTAAACGCGTGCTCGCACAAATCCTTTCTTCATTCTTTCTCTCTCCCTCCTTTCTTTCTTTCTCTTTGACTCACTGTTTGCGAAAGAAGAAGAAGCGATGGAGTATCTCGTGTTGTGTAACGCGACACGATGTCGTTTGTACATAGGAAAAACTCCGCGTGACACTTCTGTGTGAGATCTCACGTTCGGCGACAAGAAAGAGAAAAACAATCGATCTCACCGCGGAAAGATCGTCACGAGAATCCGCTTCGTAACTCCGCATCCTTCGCCACCGCCCCCACCCTCCTCTTCACCCCCTTATCGCATCACGCTTCGAGAAAGCCGTCGTGCCTTCGGTCTCATTAGCGAGAAATTCAAAGGATCATAAGTTCGATTTATCTTCTTCCGTGATGATTCTTAATTGCAGACTTCGCGCGATTACGAGCACCCGAGCAAGAGTCGCATCGTTTTAATTAATAAGACGAGACGCGTCTTTTGTACGTTCCTTCGCACCGCCACGTTACGTCGAACGTCTTACCGAGAGTTTGATCGTATAAATAATTACGTTTTAAGTTTGGCGCGTTACGTGATATGAAAATCATTAATGATTGTTATTTTTTTTTAGATTTTTAAGTATAATAAGAGTGAGATCCAATAGAAACGATTTGGCAATGATCTATGTAAAACAAGGTCGACAGTGATTCACGTAAAATTTGCATGATTCTCTTCGGGGATCATAAGAGAATTTAAGACGCTCCTGTTACTAACGACCACCATGGATCCATTGAGAAAATCTCCGGTGACACGTGACCAACGTAGCAGTCAACGTGTTAATGAATTATGAAATCGAGAATCGTTTTTTAATCTTAAACATTTTCTTTCACTTTGTCCACTTCAGACAGTTTTTCAAACTTCGAAAGCTGTATAGATTCCACTGCATTGATTATTTCTCTATTAAACGCGAGACTATCGCGATTACCGCGTATGAGATCACGAGTCTCATCCAAGCGAGAAAGATTTCACCGCGAGACAAGTGGAAATGGAGAAGATGAAAAAGAAAGGGGACTTCCGCGCGATATAGCGAACGATCTCTATTCTCTTATCGATAGACGTAAACAATACGGGATGGAGAGAGTAACCGACGGAACAACGCCCCATTCTTTGCGAAATAATTTCGAAGACGTCTCTCGTTCATACGGCGTAACGTTGTTAATTGCAGATTCGTCTAAGCGATTAGAATTTTCCCGCGACTTCCTAAGTCTCGTCATAATTCAAACGCGAATTCCTCTAGATGGATGATACTCCTCCATCCTTTTCTATTCTTTCAAAGAACTTTCAGTTTTATCCATAATTAGACGCGTATTAGATCAACGAGGATACGAAATGGAATCTTCTTCTTTTTTTTTCGTAATAATACTCATGCGATTTCATGCTTCCCAATGAGCGCGTTTCTTCGCGAACTTCAACGTTCTCCTTGGTCTTACTGTAATTAAGATAATTAGAGTCTTTAAGGTTTTAGGCGAGACTCTCCTTTCCAGCATGGCGCCTGTAATTAAACGCACGGGCATACGTGTTATCCGTAGCTGAACGTATAACGTAAGTGAGTACACACGTGAGACGACAAGAGTGAAACAGCGTTTTCTAACGAGCCGGAAGATCCGAGAACGAACGTTTCTATTCTCGACGGGATGGGCATCGCCCGCGTAAATAATAGACACGTCGTTCGTGACGAAGCTCGTCTTACCGGTGGAAATCGAACGTGAAATTACAAAGCCGGCGCGGTGTTTTTTTTTTCTTTTACCATTAATTTATCGGATCAATTAACTACATTAAAGCGTGTAAAATAATTTCACCGATGCATTCTCTAATGACGGTACTTATGATTCTTCCGATTATCGAAAGTCACGGGTCTATAAAACGCGTACATTAGTACCTATTATTCCTCATGCACAATTTGAGCTATCAAGCAAGTATCCCGACTGACATTTAATATTTACGATTGATATCCGGACTGCAAGGAACACTCGTACCGTTCTGAGCTGTAACGTTCTCGTCCCGAGGTCAAGATTTTTAAAGGTAAATCAGAGGAACAATACCAACTCGAGTACGAGCGAACATGTTTCGTTCTTTTGTTCGAGACATGAAAAATAATAATCCGATTGCGAGTTTTGAAGTCGGCGATTGCGAAATAAGGAAACCGGGTGGAAACTGTTCGAAGGGACGTGAATGATGGAACGATAAGCAATGTTAAATCGTTAGCAATGGCAAATAGTCTTGAGAGAAGTCGACTTAAAGTTTCCAAATCTCTCTCTCTCTCTCTCTCTCTTTCTCTTTCTCTCTCTCTCTCTCNNCTCTCTCTCTCTCTCTCTCTCTCTCTCTCTCTCTCTCTTCTAACGTTTACACCCGACCCAGTTTCAATTTAAATTGACGCAACACAGAACGCGGGCACATTCCATCCGATTGCGATATAGGCGAAACGAAGGCAACATAAACTTGAACGTTTCAAGTTTTAATACCCCCTTCGTTAGGCTTCGAAAATTAGACTCGTTTCGTTAACAGAAATCGACCCCGAAAGGAAGATTACCTCACGATTCGTAGAAGTTTTTGGAACATAAATTCCGAGTTCGATCGTTCGGCCCTTGGCGGCTAATAAAGAGGAGCGCAAGCATCGTCGGCATTTCTTTCATTTGATCTTACAGACTCGCCGATTTTATTGAGGAATATTTCATTGGAAAGTGGTGATAAATCTTTCGAGTACGCGAACAATACCTTGATTCTTTGATTCGCACACAGTTTAATGCGCACGTACGCTTATCGTTTTACCTCGTATCGTTTTTTGTTTTCATAAACAACGAGTACTGCGTTACGTTGGCGTCTACGTGACGCAGTACACTTTGCAGTTGTAAAAATGTTGCTTTCTTGTGTAGTATTATCAAAAAATATTTACATTATTCACCACTGGGTAGAAGTTTTCTGCACTAATTGCATTAACCAAGTAAACGTTTGCGAAAGAATATTTATTATAAATTTTCACGCCTATTTGTGCGAGCAGCTCCAAGTTAAAACAGTGGAAAGAACCAGAGCTTCGAGGATGCCCTTGAGATTTTTCTCATGCACCTTCTTCGATTACGTGCACTTCGCGTAATTTTATTCATAATGCTCGAGCAGCTCTAGCCGTAAAGTTACCGAAACAATGGGTGAATTGGGCGTTGTCCAAGGACGTAAGTCTCACCTAAGTCTAAGGATATAACCGGAATAAGAGTGAACGTCTCTCGTTATGACGTTGTTATTGTTATCTTAGAATTAGTCATCGCTCATAATACCGATAGTCATCGCTTAACATTTCATCGAGTCGGTCGGACTAAGATCCGTGCGAAATATCGATCGAACCTTCCCGTATTATTAATATTTTATCGATTGAACAAATTGATATCGTTTATTACTACCACGAAACTATTATACGCATAGGAAGTAGGTATTCATTGCAATTATCCTACTGTGATATCGAAGCGGAAAATCAGCGGACGGTTTGTAATTATTTTAAACTTCGTCATTGATGTCATCGAAAGGGATTTAAAAAATAGAGGTGTAGTGCCCGTCACTGTCGGCAAAAAAAAAGAACGAGACCGAGACCGTAATAATTGTAAGGAGCAAAAAATGTAAGCGCGTTCTCGGCAAAATCGATTGTCCTTTAAGAAGCTGACGAAAGGCATATCCAAACGCGTCCGTTCCCCTTTTTTCTGTCTCTCTAGACTTCCTTTTTCATTGTACCTTATAATTTTCGGTAGGCACGGTACTTTTATGGTGGCCGATAAAGTTTTACGAATTTGCGAAAAGAATCGTTACCGTGAACCTTTAACGCATTCGTTTCAAACGATACGAGCAACTTTTGCTCATTTTCTACGCTAACGGATTTGAATTGGAGCAATTTCCTTTTATTACGATGATTCGAGCTAACGTGCACCCGCTCGTTTATAAAACGTGGAATCGTCGTTCGAATAGCTAGGCTGTACTCACGTAACCCGAAGGAAAACGGAAGGTGCTAACGTTAAAAATTGGGTTAACCGATCAAAGTGAAGTTACCCTAACTCCATGCTCAGACTCTCCCGTTTTGATTAACGACCGTGTATTTGTCTCGAGCCGGACTTCAATTCAGGTGGCCGCCGCGTATACTCCCTGTCTATTGTCTCGATGATAAATGGAACACGGGTTACAAGATCTTACAGGCCGATAAGGTGCGAGCGATAATGTAATTGCTTAATTTTGCCTCGAGATCGGTCGATCCTAATCTCAGATTTTTTCGAGGGCACCGGCCGTGCCGAAACTGGACTACGTGGTCACCCTATGGCAGCCCCTCCCACCCCCATAAAAACCGAAAAGAGAGAGAGAGAGAGAGAGAGAGAGATAATTGACTTTTCTATCCACGATGTTTTTGGCGGAGAACGAAAGTTTCGAATGAACGAGTGGAGGCTTCGATTTGGAGGTGGAGGACACGCGAGAGTGGAAGAACAAGAAGAAGAAGAAGAAGAAGGAGGAGGAGGAGGAGAAAGAAAGGATCAAGGAGCGGCGACTGGTGCTCTCGTTTGCCTTTTTAAGTTTTTGCTTTCGTCTACCCTAGAATACGTTCGGGGCCTTCCGGTAATTCTCACTGACGTGACCTGATTCGATCGTTTGCCTCACCGCACGAAATATCTCGCAGGTAAAAGATTCTAATACGCATCTGTGCTGCCGAGAACCGAAGCAGGTCACTTTCGATTTTAGGAAAGTGCACGCAAGGAAAGGGTTCGATTTTGGAAAGTAGTAGTAGCCTCGTTGGATCGTACGCCGTAGTTTCGAATTTTTCTTTCTCTCTTTGGATAGAAATCGATTTGAAGCTAACACCGTTTAGACGATTAGACGATATACAGGAAGTGGATGTGATTCGTGGGAATTAATAAGAATAAACGTTATTTCTTCATTTTGCATATATTTTTCGATATATTTGCATTATAAAATATTGCATTGCACATTTTACATTTTATTTTTGTACACGTTACTTTTATTACATCGCACATTTGATTCATCGTTATGTAAAAGCGACGTTTGAAATTTTCGTCCACTGACGTTGATCCCATTCACCGAAACCAGGTAAACGATCCGCGTCTTCCGCCTCGGCTCGAATTTTTGAAGCCATAAACCGGCTTAATTCTCCTCTTCCTCGGTCCACAGACGCACGCTTGACCTAATTTTCGAGCGAATCACGAAAGCCACCTTAACGTCGTTCTTCTCTTCGATTTTTACGATTTCAAGTTCATTGGCGCCAAAGTTATTCGGCTTGACTACTAGAAAAGGGAAAGTACGAGGAAAATTCTTTTATAATATAATTTACAGTACGTATCTATGTTGTTACAACGGGATAGATACGCGTGCTCCAATCGAAACGTAGCCGCGGGTCACTCAGTCGCGAATTAAAACGACACACGCGGCGATCTCGCGATATCGAAGTCCCTTCGATCGAAAATTGGATAACGACCATAAATTCCGAGCGTGGCCGCACTGGGAACGGGGTAATGCGGAAATGGCTTATAAATTATCGTCGTCGCGTGGATTTAACGAATACGAAAGGCAAAAGGCAGGATTTATATGTAGGGCCCCTCCCGTTTCTCTTTCCTTTGTCTTGCTACCCTTTCGCAAAGGATGTGTGTATACAACAGAAGTTGCTCTTATTTATTCTTCCATTCGACAGGTACTCGTCAATTAACCACAGCTGATTCCTGTACCTGGAGGGAAAGTACGTACCGTTAAAACGAACAGCCGAATGGATTTCGAGGAACCATGAGGGAGAGAGGGAGAGAGAAAGGAGGGTCAGAAAGAGAGAGAAAGAGAGAAAGAGAGAGAGAGAGAGAAAAAGGCGGGGAACCGTGGACTTATAAAAGTCATGTACCAGCTTTTCTCTTCTCTTTCGCCTCCAAAAAGAAATTCCACGCGACTATACCACCGTTCTAGAAAGGAAAGCAACTTCACCGTGGTCCAGCTCGTTTCGATAGTTCAATTCCCCGCAGAGACTTCGGGCGTCTTTTACATCGTTTCTTTCGGACGCAAGAAGCACGTACTTCGTGTAAATTTTATTACTGTCTCGGAGTACTGTCTACCGTATCATTCTCAGAATAGAGAAAGAGAGAGGGAGAGGGCGAGAAAAGTATTTGACTCGTTTCAGGGGTGAACACATCGTACGAGTCTCTTGTCGAGTATACACCAGTCGTACGTGAAATTTTCTGTGAAGGGGCTACGAGTCCTGCAAGTAAAAAGCAAAACAGAAACGGCTATTTAATTATGATGTAATTGATACACCACGGCTCGTGAGCACGTAAAACGGATCGTATATCATGCTTCTAATTAATTAATTCTTTTACGGAACTGTAATTAGTTGATATATCTTACTGTTGTACGATTCGAATTATGGGTAATAATTATTACAATATATTTCATCATAATTTCAATTATATTTGGTAAGGAGCGTGAACATTAGAAATTAGACGTTAGAAATTATTAACGTTTTAAGATGTACACGCGTACAAATGTCTACTTATTATTTTTATCGCAATTACATGCACGTCGGATGCGTATACATTATTATTTCGATCTCTCGTTTCTCATTCCCGTAGAATCATTTTCGATAATTCAATTGTCCGCCCTTTGAAATCGAGATGACGTCCTAATTTGAAGATCGCGCTTTCCCTTCTTGTCTCGAACGTGAAATGGGTGTGTCAGGCGTCAGTCTTATTCAAGTATGAAATTTATTACGTCTTATCGTGGTCGTGAAGCATCAGGTACGATTCGCCATACGTTTCGAGAAAAGATGTCACGTCGAGAGAATCGCGCCGTAAAATTTGCATTTGCCGAGCCACTCGAGGATAAACGTGCGAGAGTGAGAGAGATTGAGACTGTGTGTGTGTGTGGGAGAGAGAGAGAAAAATCGACCACAATGGGCCACGAGGTACAAGCCGACATTAATCCGGCTTTATAACAATGGGGATGGTTAACGGATCACATGAAATTGTTTCGCCGAAATGTCAGATCGACAAGGACCAAGTGGAATTTTTATAAGAGAAATGTTCCGACGGAGCTCTCCTCTCGCATCGATAATTTTGTAAAGCTGAAATATACTCTTTCCCATATCGTTTACCAGCATTGAAACGTAACGTCGATCGTTCAACAATTTTTCATAAAAATCAAGGACACTCGTCCTCGTAAATCAGCATCGTCTTGTTTAAACGGCACGAGCGCGCGTTCCACGAGAAAATGTACGGGATTATATTTCCACTCGGATCACCGTAGGTACTTTGTTGAGCATATCGAACGAACAAGTAGGTAACAATTTTTTGTTCGACTATACCACTCGTTTCTGCAATTCAAATTATACGTATTTCGTGAGTATTAAACGAGATCGTATTTGCAACACCTGCATTCTTAATCACTTAAATCATTTCTGTATATATACTTCGTATCCATTAAAAAAAAAAAATCTCGTTCGCTACATTCGTCTCCAAGAATCCATTCCGATCGTTATTACGTCCCGGGTTCCATATCGCGAGTCCAGTTAACGATGTAAAAGCAATTATTCGAGCGATTCGGCCGAACTCGCACGGTGTGTAACGATTAATAAGTATGATATGTAACAAAACGTAAAAGCTGACGTCGCGATGTGAAATTAGCAAAAGTCGGACAGGAAAATAAATTTTCTACGCGCTTTCTCGCACCGGTCTTCTCGTAGGTAATGACCAACCACGTCGGATTTGACCGACGCGTAACGATTTTCACGTTGAAAACCCATAATATTCGTTCCTTCTTATTGAGATTCCTTGGGATCTCGAGCAGAGAACCGGGGAGTATCTACACGCACGACATTGCAGGAAGAAAGCGAAATAACTTTCGAAGCGATTAGGAATAGGCACGCCGCCCATACTCCATCGCCCTGACTTCGATTCCTCGAGCAACAGCAGCAACGTGCTTGGTTACACCGAGCGCAGCCGAGCGGAGGAACGAATATCAGTGAAAGTCGCTGAATGAAACGAAAAATACGCCGATCTATTTACATATCATTGATTCGAGTGCACAACAAGTATGTGCTATTATGCAATATCGTACGCCATCGTACGAGCGTACTATGCTAATAAGATTACTCTTAAGGAATCTGCGAAACCACTGGAAAATGATACTTTATCCGGTGATGATCTTTTTAACGGAGACCGTAACGACAAAAGAGCGATAATCGTCTCTTTTGTTATACCGTTTATCTATATATACAATATTTCGAATAGGAGGTAATACCTAAAATATGATATTGTAATAATCCGAATATCTCATATTCGAAATATGACAAAAAGAATGATCTTTATTATTAGAATTATCTTTAATCTGAATTTTGATAGAACTTTCAGATAATCCAACACGTGCGAACGCACAAATGTCTATTACGGAAGGAAGATAAATATTAATGCTTTTCTTTTTAAATTTCAAAGGAAAATTTCATTGAACTTGGTAATTACGTAGGAGGAATTACGGGTATACCAAGCTGGGTATAGTGTCGATTGAATGTATAGTGTTATTAGGTACTTATAACGCGAATCGAAAGCGATTTTCATCTGTATGAGATCGTGTAAAGCAAATCGCTCATTTGTAAAGCTATGATATACGTACCTACAAAATAATATGAGATTAGACATGTACGGGCACCTACGTCGAGTTTTGCGCTATCTATCGTTATTTAAGGTATTTATTGATCGATATTATGGGTTATAGTCCCCGTTAGTATGTCATAGCATTTCGTGATCTTGTGTATTACATCAACGACACTTTTATTTTCACGGTTGGTAAGATAAAATATATACATATATGTATATACATATATGTATTTTAATCAAAGATTTTTTTCTTTTTTTTTGTTTATTCCTTCTATTTGCCTTAAACCAGTGCAGCAACATAGTATTTTTATTCAGATTATTTCCTACGAAATGATGTTATTAGAAACCAGTTTTCAAATGCCAAGCGTTCTATAATTATAGTTCGTGCCGTTGCATAGGTAATACTAAGGTATTTCGAAAGTTCTTTTTTACATTTGTCATATGATAACGCACTTTTATGCGAAAATCAATGGAAATATTATGCATTCGATCCTCGTTACGAGTCTGTAATAACGAAACAGTTTCGTTGATAAATACCTAGCATAACATTTATTCTTTCAGGTTGAGAGAAGATCGATGGAGAAATCGTCAATGTCGGGGAACTTGGAACTAGATTCTTCTATTAGAAAAAACAAAAAATTAGGTAAACAAAGTACGTAAACAGGAATTTAAAATTTCATGTGTTTCTGACCGGTCTAACAAAACCTTTCACTATTTCTGTTAAGGTACGCAGCATGTTCAAAGTTCCACGATGTAGACGAAAAAACGATGTGCTTTCAGACGATCGTTTGAACCTATTCCTAGGCGTACATCGCGTACGAATACTGCAAACGGCATACCAAAACGTGTAACCGTTCTTACATTGGTTCATGACACGAAGATTTCCCCTTGTAATATAAATCACATGTAGAAAACATCGCGGACTATCCTCTGGAGATTTCTAACGATCCTATTAGACCAGATCCGGATAGGGATCGTCAAAAAAATCTATTTCGTTCACGGGACATGCGTATTATATAACAATTGTTCGTTCGAACGCGCTTGTATTTAAAACACGTCGCTGGTGATAGTATCTACGTCATCGTGCCAACGTATTATATTAAATAAATTGATCGTCAATTTTCCTAACGCGTAGGCGTCGCACGAATCGTCGTAACTACTAAAGGTAAAGATTGAAACTCGATGCATACAAAAACGCAGTCAACCACTGAACGGTATAGGCGATGAGCTTAACCACATAGAATCCCATATTTATGCAGCGAAGTCGAACGTATTCCATACGATGCTACGGTGCGAGACAAGCATAAAAACGGGAGTCATTGTGCGAGCGGAGAGGCATCGACAGCCAAGAGACGATTACTTTCCTATGGAAATCTAGTTCGATTCAATAATAGATCGACCGTCATTCGGTCGACTTCACTTTTCTGATTTCAGCTTTCCATGCGACAACGACGAAAGGATGCGAAAGAATTTCACCGCCGTGAACTATTTTAAACGCGCGTTGGATAACGGACGGCTACAATTAAACCGAGCTACGAAACATTCTTCTAAAGTTTCTGAGAATATTTGCGAAAAGTTGGATATCGAGTTGATTTATATATCTACGGTAGATCCCCATATAACGCGGTTAGAAAATAAAGGAAACTTTATACAAAATGACACATGGTGAGAACTTTTTATTTTTGTAATGCATAAAGAAAAAATATTTCGAATATAATTTCTAAAACTAATTTACATAATATCGTGTTGTTTAGTGAGGATCTACGGTATTGTTTTATGGGGATCTACGGTATTGCAATTCTCTTGTTTATCCTTATTTTGATAATAAATCGTAATAAATATGGTGTATATCGTACGTTTAATTTTTTAACCGTACGTTTTAATAAATCACAAAGTTTTGGAATTCGGAGAATTCTCGAGTAAACTATCGATACTAACTATCGTTATAGATCATGAAAAAGAAGTGACAAAAAGCGAGGGCGGTAATGCAGTTCTCGGTGCAATGCTTTCGTAGAAAGAGTAATAGCATAGTCACGAGCAATTACTTTTTCGGTATGACGTTATGACATCGCATGCAAAACCGCGGAGAGTTTTTATTATTACGGCCGGGTGAAACATATCGCGAAGGCGATTCGTCGTCGTCTCTTTAATAGCTTCCTTCACCGTCGTGTTACAAATTAGCGAGACTTTCTAAGAGTTTCATGTTTGCGATCGGCACGAAAATATTCATTTAATGCTAAACGAGTTATACGACCTCGATATGAAACTTTGGAATTTTTGCAGCTTTCACCGTGGAAAAATTCATAAATTGTAGGTTCGACTTCATTCACGCAAAATTTATTGTACGAATAGAGCGAGACAATTTTGCTCGATCGAAGGAGTCGGGTTAATGATTTTACAACGACTAACATAATGTGGCGAATGCGTACATGCGTGACGTAAAACAGTCGCCAGCGGCAACTTTGTCCATGCGTAGAACACTTGAGAAGTCTCGACGAGATAAAGCTCTTTATGAAATTCATGCGTTATTATTTCATGCAGTCAGTTGGTTGTAAGACTTGCGCGAAGACGTACATATATGTATATTAGTTAAGACCGTGATGGTTAAAACATTTTGTTTCTTGGGACACTTTTATTAATTAGGTCTTTTTGTATTCATTAGATACCTAAGCTTCGTTACATCCTTTGTTGCTTCAATTCATCCTTCAGAACAAATATTTATTTATCATCGTAAACAATATAATCCAACATACCTAACAATATGTATAAAGTATCGTAAAAACACGCGTGTCTGGTAATTGAATTCTATCGTTTCATTTGATCTTTCTACTTTCGATCCGAGACGTCGTAAAAATCTAACGGAACCTGTTCCTTATTACGATCGTTAAATACGATCGTATTGGTTGTTCCTAGTACGTTTTCAGTAATTTAGTTACGTCCCCGTAAATCCGAAAACGATTTCGATATAACACAGAAGACAAGTTCGTTGGGTGTTCCTGCGTAAACAGGAAATATATGCTAAAGACGTTTGCAGTATTTTTACAATTGCTGCTTGAACATTTAAGAAAAAAAAAGAAAAAAAAGAGGCAAACAAGAATCCGAGAGCCAATTGTTTCTATTTGTCGAGACGTATTGCAGTATAAGTATGTTATTATATTACGTTGTTAGATGGAGGCAAGAGTTACGTATGTTTTTTGAAAAAGAGATTCCATTCGAAGATAAACAGCGGACGTTGTCACAGGAAACGAGCGAATAGTAACAACGAACGAACGAATAAAGCGAAGGTCGAATCGAATCGATACCGTGGGCAATGTACCATACATATATTTCAGAAGGGCTTGTCTTTACTTCGACAGACCGACCACGGTCTGTCTACCTCGCGTTAAATATATACGGTAGAAAACTTTTTGGAACGTTCACGACGCACGAAACGATTGTTCCGATCGAAACTTGCGTTAGGAGACCGTTCAAAATGGCAGATACTTGTTTTCTAGTCCGAAAGGGCGACATTGAGCATTCCGAGCGTGATAATAAATCATTAAACGATAAAACACGAAGTCGATAGAGAAAGGCGACACAGAGACAAGACACCCAGACCGTTACGCTTATGATCGTCTAATTCAAACGGCAACGTCATTGCTAACCTTTACGAAAGGAACTAGAAATAACAATAGTCGTGCGCGCGTTGCTCGATAATCCTTTCAAAAGTTTCTTTCTATAAACGTTTCGTCATTATTGGCTTTGATCTAATTTTTATAGACAGATTTTTTGGTCTCTTAATATATTTCGTAATTATATTACACAGTATATCGAATTATATACGTTATCTCTCGTAACGTCTTTTGTTACTCGAATGTTATTGACCGGAGACGTTCTCGGACGTTTGGAGATAGTGATGCAATTAAAATAACCGTGTAAAGTTGTTAGAGCAAAATGTTACACGCTTTAACATTCGCTACTTTTGTTAATTATTGTCGAGGGCATACTCGATCGACGGGACACGAAGAAAAAAAGTAACTTTTGCCACAATACAGCAATTCGTGCGTGAGAATTTCCTAACCCGGATATCCTGCGAGGATAACAACGCGATAAATTATATATATGTATATATATATCTGGTTTTGTCGTAATAGTTTCCAGATATTTGTGTCACATACGTACCAGCAAATCGTCGAATCGCGTGTTGCAGTCCGCATTATACTTACGACACGTTAACGTCGCGTCGTTTGCACGTTAGAAGGATTTGCAGTTTGCACATTACGAAGATCATACCTTCAACTTTTTTACTCAACGATGTTTCACCTTTTTGTTAATTACCAAAGAGCCAGCGAAAACCAGCCAATATCTTATTGCATAATTGATTAGAAGTGTTGGATCTATTTTCAAATAACGCGTAACTCAGCTGACGATAAAAGTAAACAGCAGAGACTTTCTGGTTACGACCTACGTACGAGCCATTGTCGATTCTCAACGGGTAGAAATGATTAAAGGATAAGTCTATTCTTTTCTTGTTTGCCGCCCATGCGGTTCGAGTCTCATAACTAGCCTTTTAATAAACATTATGCCGGCGGACCGCCCATGAGATCTTTCTTTTCCACGCGAAATAAACGAGGAAGTGCACGTGCGCATCTGTCACTTTAGAAATCTCTCGTCTCGCGAGTGCAGCGAACGGAACGGCGAGGCGTGTAAAGGATCGCAAATTTATTTATTTATTTTTTTGTCGGTGCTCGTCACTTTTACTCGCTGGAACGCTCCTTCGTGTATCTCTCTTCGAAGATCACTTTCCATTCCCTTTAGAAACGTCGAGCGGGTACTTTTTCCGCTAGAGTTCTTCTTCTCCGGTAATCAGCGAGCTTTAAAATTCAAATTCAAAGGACACGAGATATACGAAGGAAGCAAAAGTCCCGTAGCTTTTTACCACGATCGATCGTTAAAAGTATACTTTCTTTTCGCATGGGCACACGGACGTGCAGGCACGCATCGAGCACGCTCTTTCGTCGAATTGGTGCACATCCCTTTCCTTACAGGTATTTTCCAGGAAATACCTTTCACCGAAAGTTTAAACCGTTCTCACAACGATCGTACCGGCACACTTGATATCGCGGTATCAAAAAGTGTGACTGGCGACTGTCGTGAAGTCACGAAGCCGGTAATTAATCCCAAAAGCCTTTCGTATACCGGGTGAGTTACACGAAATGAGCAATCGAAAAGTTAGTCCCTTTTACGTAGGACTCGTATATTTTTAATAAGCGGCAAGTACAAGGTATTTAACAGCGTTATCGTATTAGCTTATGTTAGAAAAGATACTCGGCGAAGAAATAATTTACGCGTAACAGTAAAACGATATGTTTCATTGTTCTAACCGAGGTCGTGCGTGTCGAACGAACGAGCAAGAGAGGAAAATAAAAAAATAAAACATGCAATAAAAATCGCGTTCCATTATTGCAGAATAAATAACTAAGCAAGTACGATGTTAACGAAGAAAAATACCATTCGAGAAGATAAAAAGTGGAATTTCTGTCGAGCGAAAGGAACAAAACGACGGTCAAGCGGAAGTTAATTTTCGGCGGGACGGCAAATGGAGGCGACAGGTTCTTATCGATCCGACAGTTTTACGTCGGCTTCGCTACCGACCACCCTTCCATCCCCCTCGTTCCGCCGTCGCTCGAGCATTTAACTCGGAATTTAACAAGCCAAGAAAAGTGTAAAAAAGGAAGAAAGAGGTTTGAGAAAAAACGGATCGTAGTATTGTACTTGTCACTTGCAGTTTACTTGGGAGTGACATAATAGCACCAATTACATGACCGTGCACGCGTACGCACGCGTACCATGGAACAAACGCTTAGAATACGAGACAGACAATAAGAGAGCGAAGGACCAATCGAACCTTCTCTATGGGAGCTTTACAAACGATACGCGTCGAATCGTTTCACCGTGATCATTAATCCGTCCTTAATTCGCGGTCGTTGTTTGTCTAATGCGAGACTCGCGGTAAGTTGATCCCACCTGTCCGATAATTTGTATCTTTCCTAGAAAACGCGACGAGAAGACAGATAAACGTTCGTCGAACGGCGAATTCGCACGCTCGGCTTGCGCAACTCAAGCGCGTTCTGGCTCGTAATGGAAAGGAAGGATTGGAGAAACGGAAGGCGTAGGAATATAATAAATAAGACGGAATGGAGAAAACGTGTTAGCCAGTCGGGAACGAACGTTCGCGATCATTGGAAAATTCGAAGTCCTTATGCGGCGAAGTCGAAGTTAAGTTTTATCTAGTTTTTTTTTTGTTTTTAATTTTTTTATTTGGAATCTACGTAGACACAAGTGCATTGTGGTTTTGCGTTCGCGCGTATACGCACGCGTTGTTACGCGAAAATTATGCAAAAGGTATAAGAAAAATGTAGGACGTTCACAAGTTTGTCATTCTCTTCGTCTCTTTTCCTCTCGTTATCTTTATCTCTTTATCCGTCGATCTATCTATCTATCTCTATCTCTCTTTCTATTTCCGTCTCTCTCGCGTCGAAGGAGATCTCGCTGACAGATCAACGATCCGTCTTTGTCGGCGGCCGTGAAGGAACGCGGACGCAACGAGAGCGAGATTTTCGGTGAAAGTTTCACGAAATGAAATATCGTGCGGTCTATTTCGCTAGATCTCTAAAAGGATCTGCATGGCCGTCCACACGGGTCTTACCTTTCTTTTTCTCCAAATTACACCGTTACATCGACCGGTTACGATATTACCGGCCGGCTTCTCACCGTCGGCAATTTTTTCTTGCCTAAGAATTGTCCCAAAAGTTTGGCATAAACGAGTCACTCCATCGAAAAGTTCAATTTTTTTGTTCTTTTCTCATTTTTCGATAGATTTAATTACTTTTATAATAAGCAATAATATTCGTTTGTAGCCTGGAAAACCTTGATGGAGGGAGGCAGTGAGTTAGAAGAATTTTCACAGCATCCACGCGTGTGCGAGCGACACAAGAGGCGTCTGGAGCAAACGCTCTCACGGAATTCCTCTCTCAGCGTTTTAAGGACACGATAATTACATAACACGATAAAGATTACTCTAATACAGATAGTGGTAGAACTCTGGACGACTGAGAGCCGACAAGGTAGAGATAGAGTGAGAGTGAGAGAGAAAGGTAGATCGAGATAGGAAATGGAAAGGGAAAAACGGAAAGACAGTGAGAGAAGGAGGGGATACAGAGAGAGAGAGAGAGAGAGAGAGAGAGAGATAAAACGAGCTAATACACACGCAGAAGGTGGATTCTAAGGCGACTGTCACGCGAGATCCGATCAGCAAGTATTTCGTCAGAGAGTCAACGTGCAAGGTGTGCAATAAATCGTTGCTCCGGCTTTTGCCGGGCAAGGACGCACGATGGTAACGTGCTATAGGTACATCGAGCTCGGAGATAAATTAAAGATCAGAACAAAAGAGGCGAGCGTGTCTCGGACGGAGGCTGGGTATGCTAGCTGATTAGTTGGCTAGCTGCTTGGCTTGTTGGCTGGCTGCTTGGCTTGTTGGCTGGCTTGGCTCCATCGTGAGAGACGATCAAAGTTGCACAGATTTTCTAAAGGGACGCTACCACCCGATCGATCTCCGCATTACAAATATTTTCTCTTCTGTTTGCTATTGATCTTATTTAACGCCACCCCTTTCCAACCCCTTTTACTATTACGTCGTTAAGTTAAGCATAACCTCCCTTCTCATTAAATCGTTATTCCCGAAGAAGTATACGCGGATTGTTTTCAGTTTCAAAGAAACTTTCTCCGACACCCTTCGGTTTAGCTTATATAGGGCGTTAAAGAAAGTTACCTGTACACGCGTTACATATACCAACTTGTATGGGTTCCATTGACCGAAAATTGGCTTCACGTGCGATCGATCTATGCAACCATCATCATCGTCTTATTTTCCCAGAGGACAAAGACCAGTTCTCTTACGAGAGAATTCCTCCCTTATAAGACCTGTTCCGTGTCCATCAATTATCGTGTGACTCGGAAAAGTGCATTTGCATACAATGTTACTCGTTGCATGCTAATTAGCTAATACGTGCCGATTGAGTTTTGCTCGAGCACGATCCTGTTTCTCATGGACGATCGGTAAGCGTTTCTTCGTATTAATTTCCGAGCTAACGACCATAATCCCGAGGATTAAATTATGAAGAATTCTCTAACGAAGTAAACTCTTGGAAGAGCCACCACGAATCTCTATCTTTTTTCTTCTCACAAATTCATCCGTTCGATATTCGATTGATTTTATCGTCAACCCGAACGACTCGACTCGTTAAAATCTCGAACGCAGCATAGGATGATACTTATCTCGGCACACGCCTAAACAAGCAAAAGGAGGGTTGGTAGCGGGGTGAAATCAATTAAACTCGGTCGGTGAATGTCACTTTCTTTTATGGCTCACAAGTTGAAGAAAGAGATAGGATCTGAATTTATCCTCATTGTTAGTTAGTCGTAGAACAAGCGCGATATTTAAAGGTGTAAAGTAGTGTCGTACAGTAGTGAAAGTGTTCGATCGGAGACCCGCGATCGGAGGCCATTATTTAATATCCTAAGTCGAGCAGTGAGTCGTTAAAGAAAGAAAAGAAAAGATAGAAACGACCTACGTGTCCAGCTGCGCGCACGACTTCGATTCTCCCTCTCTTTTTCCATCTTATCCGTTTCTCTCTTTCTCTCTTTCCGTTTCTCTGACTTTGCGTCTCTTTCTCCCCCACCCCACTCTCTCTCTCTCTCTCTCTCTCTCTCTCTCTCTCTGTCTTTCTCACTGAAGACTCGAAAATCGTGCGAGCGCTCGTGCGAGACGAATTGCAATGCTCGGCTCTTTCGGACAACGTTCCGGCTGTTCGACTGTGTAAAGGAGAATGTGTGACCCGTTCCTATGATATGGACCCCCTTCGATATTTTTTTCTTTCTTTTCTCGGAAAGGTTCTCCGATCGTGTGTCTATCGACGAAAACGACAGTTTCGTTTGCCGTTCGCTACGATTAAACGGCTCGTTATTTGAACAAAGCGCGATAATGTCGCGAATTGCATAGCTCCTTGCGGCTACGGGAACGGTATGTAATGAATGAAACTACGTAGAAAGGAAAGGACAGTCGAAGACGGTAGGAATTAGGGTCAGTAATAGATCTTTCGTTAAGATAGATATTACCTACACGAATGAGATTTTCATGTTCGCCAAAGACTCCGATCGCCGAATATAAGTTACACGACTAATTAACCACGTAATTAATAAATACAACTCGATACTCGAAAGCTACGTTAACTCCAAGGAAGCCGCTCGTGTTCTTTTTGCGAAACCACTTCGACGACGTTAACCGGCATGGTTTTTCTCGAAAGTACCGCCGAAGGAACTCGACGGTGCTTCGTCATTTTTATCGACGAATTATTAATATTGATGAGCAATATTTCTAAGAACCTGGACCCCGGATAGCTCCCGATGAGATCGATGTCTTCGGTACGTGCAAGAACATATAATCAGGCGTGGTTCGAACGATGGTGAAACTACCTCTGAGTCGCCGCGGCAATATGCGTTTTTATCAGACTAAATATATGCGCGCACACGTACTTACAAAAGAACGTTTTGCGGCCGTATACATACATATACTATATATATAGAGCGGAACCACCGCGAGACTCGAGGAAATGTACGGCAAAAAGGTCAAGAAAACGTGTGTGTCCGAGGGTGGGTGGTTTATTAGGTTGGGGTGGGGGCAACTGGAGAAAGTTCAGTTTGGAGCATAATTAAGTACTCGAAAGGTCGCATTTAAGATGTAAATTAGTGTACTACGTTGTCGGACGACATAGAGGATAACGGAAGCGTTTCAAGAGGGTGAGGCGTTTCCAAATTTACGGAATAAGTATAACGTTTGATCTTTATTCGATGAATCGCGTTTAGAAGGTATTTCATCCTTGATACAAAATCGCTTTTTTCGTCGTTTCTCCGTTTATGGCTTCCACACGTAGGTACGAATTACAAGAGTATAAAGACATGTAATTACAATCACCTTTCCCAATCTGCATAATGAATAAGAGTATCTCGTTAATCGACCTTTCGTGATATAGATTATTGTACCAATGTTTTAGCACGTTCGATCCGTCCGTTCATTCCACAAACGATCGATTGCATTTTAATATCGAGATTACAGTGTTGCGTGAATTATTATTACAGTCCCACCCGAGGTTCTTCTATTTGATGGTAGATTTTTTTTTATCTGACGTTAACAGCAGTTTCCTGTCCTTTCTTTTCGAACGACTTCCGTGGGTGTTTCATGATTATGCACGTGTAGGAGATGCGTGACAAACTTACCAACGCTCGATGGTAGCTTTACAGGAATTGGCGACGAACCAAGATATTTTCCCGGTTTCCCACAGATCGAATGCATTACGAGCACAGGTGCACCCTGAGCTGAGAATCTCGCGAACGGTGGATCACGCTCGAGATATTAATTATTGCAGTGCTGTATTTATTTACTTATATAACTCTATATAAAAAATATCGATTGCAGAATTTTATATATTGTTTTCTTATTTTTATCTAAAGAATAAACCACTGCAGTCTTGCGGCAAAAACGAAGGATACTCTATATAGGGTAATTTTAGGAATTAGGATGGGATACTGCACTTTTTTAAGTAAAAATAGAAAAAGACAGATGAAGATGAATGGAGACTACATTCCTGCGATCATATTTTTTATACGAATGCACCGATGCATTTTTCAGGTGCAATTGCACTTTTTTATTTTATACCACTCTAAATATCGTTAACCTCTTTTTACGTTTTTTATTACCTACTTTAATTGATTCGTATGCCAAGATGAACGATCCGAGTAACGTGTTCATTTTTATATAAGGCAAAGAAATATTTTCGACTATAAATTTTCCACTTAGCTTTATTACAACTGATCATCTATAAAATTCAGGTCACGCAACATCGTATTCAACGAGTTCTCAGTATTTAGTTATATCTCTTAGATCGTAATAGAAACGCGATTGGATCGAAGAGTCCACGGCTCGAATACGACAGCATTCTGTTACCATATCTACCACGAGAAAGAGAGATTGAGACGCACGTGTGCGGGTGATTTAACCTAAAAAACTATATGTACCTAACCGTCAAGAATAGCCGCGTACACGCCCAGCATCAAATTGCACGGTTTTCCTTTTTTCGCAGCACTTACGCGATTCTTATGCGCATCCTTAATATTTGCGACTATCCCGATACCATCTCGGCGCGTCGTTTATCATTTGTACCTACTTTTCTACGTTTCATTTGTATTCCAAACACCTCTAGAAAAAATATAAACCATCGAACACACGCAGCGTGGAAAAAAGATACGTCGATCGTGCATCGACGATCGATCGATCCTTTGGTGGAATGAAAATCTAGGTGGTGTACGGGTGTATCGGCCCAAGCATCGGCCTTAGGTCATCGTCGGGGTTCGAGAAAATGACTGATTTATAGAGATTGCGAAAGGTGTATAGAATATATCGTATACCGGTGTGTATAAACTTTATTACGGCTTAACTTCGTAGAAAGAGCGGACGGCTGCAGGGCGTGCGTACTTGCGATCGATACACGAAAAAGAGCGCGTATACGTTCGCGAGCTAGAATTTATTTGTCATAACGCACATAAACGCCAACGTTTATTGCCTCGTAAGAAGCCCCATTTTGGATTTGGTATTGACCGATTTTTCTTTTCTCGTAAACTCTCCTACCGATCTCCTACCGATCTCGGCACCTTCTTCGTAACTCATTTTCATTCATCGGGCTTTACTTTCGTCTTAACGGTTTTAGATCGCGTATAGCGTATCATTTCTAATCGTTTAAGAAAAAGATAAAAAAAGAAAAAAGAGGAAAGGTTGGATATAACATTTCTTCGATATCATCGGGGGGACGAAAACTTTCACTTACGATATCGTAAAAGAATGAACCGACGACGTTTTACGAGCGTCGCACGTTTTCTCGCGCGCTGGAAATCGGAACACGCGTGCTCGGATTAACATAAAAGAGGGATAAGTCTTTCTTCGCGATCGAGGAATTAGGATGAAAGTTCTCGAAGTTGGTCTCCGCCGCGAGACCTGACTTAGATATTTCTTTCAAACTTTTCTTCTCTTCCTTCTCGATTTTTTTTTTCTTCTGCTTCTCTTGAACTTTTCTTTTTCTTCCGAAGTTGCGGCCGTGTCTCCGAGCGTTCCATTTCGAACGTGATCTCGAAGACAGGGGAGACGGTCATCTATTAACGGTCGTATACACGTTTTCCGACGTCATCCATCCGAGCCGTCGTCCAGACGAGCACGTTCGTTCGTTATTTTCTGATCGCGAAATACCCGCCGACCAACCATCTACGGAGTTCGCGGTTTATGCGTAAAAGGACGTGCATGTACATAGTTCGTACGTGGACTTACATCATACAGCGAGAGCATATGTGAACTTGCCGATCGTTTGGGATGGAGAAAACGAAAAGAAGCCGCGCGAGAAACGCTCGGCGATTGATAGTTAAGAATATAGTAGACTTTTCCATATTTGAACTAATAGGGAAACAAAAGTGTTCGGATATTGGAATTTTCGGATAATGGAACGATCACTTTTCTGATATTAAATTTTATTTATTTAAATAAACATAAAGGAAATCTTTCTCATTTCTCAGATCTTTCTCAGATCTTCTCTCCGATCATATTTCTAACCTAGAGTAAGACCAGACTAATGGTGTTTGTAATGGTAACAAATTTTTCACATTGAACCTCATAAATCAACTTCTTTCTTTTCTTTTTTAGTTAAAACGTCTCTTCGGTGGACGACTTTACCAAGACGGAGCAATATCACGAAGAAAACTATTGTGGCAGTTTATAATGAAGGCGTTACCGGCTTATTGGAACGTGAGAACTATGTTTAATTGTTCCTCTCCTCCTGTGCTCGCGCGCGAGCTCGCGTTCCTAGGGAAACTTCTTAACGCGTTCGCCGCTCGGACGGAATTCTTACTGTTAATTTGGAGAGATAGATTGGTAATGAGGGTTGCCGCGTCAGAAGTAATGTTTTTCCGTGGCAACACAATACCTAACTACCCACAACGATAGAAAAACAGGTTTCCACCGTCGTACGTATCTAGGTATAGCGAATAAAGTAACGGATCGTTGCGCTTTGGTGACTTATCTTAATCATCGTCCTTTTTCCCGTGAGATTATCGCGCGCTCGTTCGCGTGTATGCCCAGCAAGAACTCGACGGCGTTGAAGTACGAACGTCCGTCTAAAATTGATATTGCGCAACGTTGATCCTATGATCGATTACATTTACGATAATTTCCTTTGAACCGTTTAGATTGTTATCGTAAATGTTAATAAGCTTATTTATTAATTAAGTACAGATAAATTTATATGTATTTTTAATACTTTATGATTATTTATGATTATGTACCGTTGACGATAAATTTGTTACGCTCACAGAAACATATACTGCAATTTTCCCGAGTTACGAATATCGATAGAGAGAAATCGAAATTCGATATCACGGGGAAAATATTACAATTTCTATGTAACTCCGATTTATCTTCGATCTCAAGCTACATCGGAGCTAGAGTGAACCTCGAACGGAAGAAAAGAAAAGAACGAAAGAGAGGAAAAGAGTACCGGCGGTAAAATAAGAATAAACAAAAAAATGGAGATTTCTTGATCGCTCATTTCACGCGCTCGCGAGATTTTATCTCCGACCGTGGCGCGTTCGTCTTCGTTTGAGACTTCAAGTATTGTTCGTGCCGCGGCACAATGAACGTTTTACCGGCAATTACCGTTGAAAACCGCTGCCAGAATTCCTTCGTACGAACGAGCCAGGGAACGCTCGACGTTCGGCGGCCTTATCTGCGAATTTATTTGCGATCGACGCGCACTCGTACGCAATATCGTGATATATCGAAAGCACCTGCGTACATACATATCATTCTGCTCGCGTTCTCTAACGGCTCGATACTTATCGAGGAATCGGAGCATTTGACGGTACGCTGAACGTTCCACGGTGTTCCGACTTTTTTTTACTAATTACCGTTGAAAACTTACGTAGCTATATTTGATTTGATTTTTTTTTTTAAAGGAAACGATATCTTCAAAAATTGTTTCTTGCAGCTTTCTCCCATATTGAAACTTTCCTTCTTGGTATTTTACACGAAACGGATCTCCGATCGATCTCATTTCGTTATAAGGAATTCTCGATCTTTATTTCACCTTTGTTTTCTTTTTTATTTGTTATTCATTCCATTTTCGGATCCCTCGTTCGTTTATGGTAAACCCAAGAGAATTACAGAACGTCGAGAAGAAAGGCAAATGGCCATCGAGAAGAAAGTTTATGGGGGAACGTTCGCTCTCGTATTTCACCTTCGAAATTATGCGGCTATCGAAGGGAATGCCCGAAAATCTCACGAAGTGCATACAATCGATGCATACGAAATGCACGATTTGATGGTAACTACCGCGCGCATTAAACGTGATCTCGTTACAATTTACATTCACACTTTCCCTTATTGACAGTGTGCCAGATTAAGTAAGAACGCGTAGAAAAATCTTCGAAAATTTATCGTCGCAATCCGATCCCGTGAAGCGTGTCAGAAATCTAGTTACTTATTCGTATTTATTAGAACGAACAAAAAAGAACTCGATTAAACGCGAATCGCGAGCGCGTCGTTTTTCAATGGAGCCGTTCAGCTTTCTAATGTTCAAAAATTCACTTCATTTTTAGCTATGTTGTTCTTTTAAATGGTCCCTCGTCTTACACTTGTGTTTTACCGTCTCGCTTCCATCGCATGTAAATATGCAGCTGCATGCAAATATGTTACGAACGTTCATGTTGCAAGATCGAAGATCAATATCGGTCCTTTCTTGTGCCGCTTAGAAACATTCTAATACGACCTCATACTCGCTCGACAAAAATCAGATCCGCGAAACCTAATTAATACGTATGTATCTTATGCGCGTGCGCAAGTAAGCACGTCCTTTCGTGGTTGGACCGGCTCAGCGAGCACTCGGTTTAGAAGTTACTTCTTAAACGCAGCTAATTATACGGTGAACGGAACAGGTCCAGATTTTATTCGCACTTACACTTTTAGCGGAGCACGAAAAGATGCCGGAAACGTTCGTCCCGCTTATTTGCACTCTCGTTAAAATTACACGGATACGGATTTGATACGTTCAATATGTCGAAATAGCG
This sequence comes from Odynerus spinipes, assembly GCA_032403825.1. Lineage (NCBI taxonomy): Eukaryota > Metazoa > Arthropoda > Insecta > Hymenoptera > Vespidae > Odynerus > Odynerus spinipes. The sequence goes on from JAIFRP010000026.1 coordinate 6,176,093, forward strand.
TAAACAATCGTAATTATGACTCGTCGAATGTAAAATCATTAATTATCAACTTGTTAAAAAGTAAAATCGATCTTGTTTCTTTTTTTTCTTTTTATTTCGTGCTTAATAACGCAGAATAGTAACGGAATTGCATTCGAAACGAATTTCGCGCCCACCTTAACGAGAGTATGGCTCGCGATTATATCATTAATAATTTCTACTGTTACTATCATAGCAACAAAGTGTATCGTGCCGCACGCAGGTGCTTGTTACGCTATTATTCCAGGTAAAGAGATAACTTTTTCAATTTTCCTTAGATTATACTACCGTGAATAAAACAATTTCGAATAAATTATTTAGCAGATACGAAGGTGCGATTAAGAATGTTGGAAAAAACTCGACGAAAGTAGTAATAAAAAAAAGTATGTTCTGATTAAGTTGTTTCGTTTCCCTATATAACTTCGTCCCGAAAATGAAGACTTTTTATAGGATACCGAAAGAAAAATGAGGGGTTGCCAAAAACTTGCTGTAAACACGTCGGTCGAATTAACTTTTTCAAAGTGACGTTTCGTTTATCTCTTAGTACGAGGTGAGGAATAATGAGAGGCCTTTCGAAGAAGAACTTTCTTCTTCTTCTTTTCCTCGCGAATGATGAAGAGCGTGCCGAAGCGAAGGATGAAAGTACACGCGCAATTATGCAGGCCCTTTCGAATCGCACGGAAGAAAAAGGAAGAGGAAAAAGATTCCGTTCGATCTTCGAGTATTCAAGCCAAGTCACCGATTCTCTTGTATAATGCAGAGTATGCAGATGTGTGTGCCTGTGAAAAAGAGAAAGAGAAAGAGGAAAAGAGACAGAGAGAAGGATTACTGGCGTGTTTTTCTTCACCATTTATAGGCATATACCGTGAGTCTTAATTAGCAGCTTTTCGATCGCTAATTGTCCAACATCACTCGCGAAAGTTCTCTCGAAAGTATCGACGATCACAATGATCGTAATTAAGGGATATTTAAAAACAAACGTATCGTGGAAAATTCGTTAAAAGGATATGACAATTTCGTCGTTTTTCTCTCGAGCTGTGATAATGAAATGGAGAAATTTGTCGGGAAACGATTTAGAAAAACCGAGAGAGAGAAAGAGAGAGAGAGAGAGAGACGCGTGGAGTAAATGTCGGATAATTTCACGCACCGTTACGGTCTTACAACTTTCCGATGCACTTTAATGGACGATCGAGTGTGATTGCGTTTCGTTTGTTTGTTTCTTAAGCCGAGTATAACCGCACTCGGAGTTTCTTTTGTACTGCACGATTGAATATACACGATTCGAAAGGTGGAACTCCCGAGTCGATAGGATCGTTACGTTTTCGAGAAGGAAATTGAATGAATTATGCAGTTGAAAGCTTCCGCTTCTCGCTGTCCATCCTTAGAACTTATCTTATCGTTTACGTTTAAATACCGTTGTTTCTAAAAGTGAATTTTTATGTATGTGTGTATACGGAGCTGGTTGCGTATAATTATTGCATCAACAGACGTGATTACTCGTACAAGTTACCGCACGAAAGTTACGTATAACTTAAAAGAACGAGAGCTGTAAATACGAATCCGGTGGAGGTATAACGAATCTTTATTAATTTTAGCCTTTAATAACTCGATACGGACGGAGGTATGAGTTTCCCTTAATTTCCCACGAGAGCAAGTGCCTCGTGAGTGGTGTAGAAAAAGTAGAATGGGTGAACACAGAAACGTAGATAGAAAAAGAAAATAATGTCGACTGCACGCGGAAGTCGAGTCGAAAAATGTTAAACAAACGGCATTTCTTCGTCCGATGTTGGTTTCTTCGGGGCCGCGCGATAATTAGTACCAAATTCAAATACGATGCTAAAACTCTCGCTTGATTTACGTCCGGACGCGTTTCTGCTCCTCCGAAATTTGACGTTGTCGCTTTGAAAAGCATTACGTGACAACCGTGCGCTTTTTCTCGGCAAATGTAAATCTCGCTCGCTTTCGTTTCAGGAGACACGAAAACGTTTTTACTCGCATTGGAAACGGCTAATCCACTCGGCTCGAATCCCAGTCCCTTTTTCCCGGTAACGTAGATATTGTTGAAGATAAAGCGCTACTGCCATCGTGACGTGCCGTAATTAACGGATATACACGAGATGTGCGAGAGATAGTTAATTAAAATTTCGAAACACCTCGTGTTGGTTAATGATCTTAGTGCACATGCGGAAGCGATTAGGTTTCATTTAACGTTACGTGAACGCGATGATCCGAGCTGTTGTCGAGAGGACTGTGAGAATATGCTGATCGACGTAGTTTTTCTTTATTTAATTAATTTTCGAACGTAGCTTGAAAACAAGTCGTACGATGTAATCGTGGCGATTTTATCCGAGCATTTTGCTTCAGAGATATTAAGCCGACCGGAACGAGCTCTTAATTAATCTTAAGTTTGTAATCTGATAGGTATTATATCTATACAATTATGTCTAACACAAAGGGATAAACACCAGAGCTCGCTTTAGAGGAACGTATCACTTTCAAATACTCATTATCACACTCGCCGAAACAATTAGTCCGTACATCTGATTTTTTATTAATTCTAACTTTACCTGTGCCGATACGTAATGATCTTATTAGACGATTTCAACGCAGGACGCGTACGCGTTTGCCTGACTAATGAGCCACTCGATAATTCAAGAAACCAACTCACTGGCAGCCGCGGCAAGTAGGTATCGGAATAAACGAGCAGAGGTGTTTTTTTTTCTAACTCCAGTTTGAATCCACCCTCCTTGCCAGATTTTATTCGAGAAATCGACCGACCCATCGATCTTTTTTTCACTACTCGATACGACTCAACTCACTTAGCCCGCGAACACTTGGACCGATTATTCGGTCTTGGGAAATCGTCGATTGGTCAACGCAACGAACTTGATATCTAACGAGAATAGTAAATAATAGAAGGTTCGTTCCACTAAGCCGATGCCTATCGTTCCTTTGCCGACAGCTCTAAAACGAATCGATGACTATGGCCCGACAGAATTAAATCCACTTTGTGAGGTCTCTCGAGACTCCCCATGGTGCTTAGAATTCGAATAACAACGAACGGCCACCGATTTCGTGTTCCTCACAATAGCAGAGCCACAGCCACAGCGAGATATCGTTTGGGAGACAGATCGAGAAGCACCGATAGACCGAAGAACCGAAGAATCGTTTTCTTTTCTTGTCTATTTCCTCCACACTTTTTGTAACTTTTCTTCTCTTACCTTCTTTACGTCTCTATCACAGTCGTAATCGTATTCACACGGGATTAATCAATCGAATCGATTTCCGATCGACGCGTTCGACCATTTGAGCAGCCTACCGATACGTGTCCTGTAATGTACGAAAAACGATAAGCTTATTTTCGTATAGCTGTTAAATCTAGAGGCACGTCGCCTCTCGCGATTGGATAATCAATTCGCGTAAAAACGTTATAAACTAGTGCCCCACTGTAGTTCGTAGTTTCTGATAGTTTTAGAAAGTCGGTAGAAAACAACCATAGGACAGTTCTCGATCGTTACCGGTCGATGTTACAGTTAAATAATTTTCGCTCTTGCCCGATCTCAGCTTGCCAAATATATTTCGCGTGACTTTTCACGTTCGAGCGACTTCCAAATTTCGTTTCACGTTCGAGATACCATCTTATCGGCTTTTATGAAGCAACAGCGTGCAATATATGCAGACTGGTGACATTTTTTATTTCCCTCCTCATTACCGTATATTTAACGTATCGAGAGAACGAAAAGGTTAAGTGGAAAGGCAGGGATAAGGAAACTTCATTTGTCTTATTTTTTATGCACGCATTTTCATAGAAGTAGAAAAAAAGAGATAAGAGAACCGAGGTTGGACCGTTTACGCTTGATCTAAGAACTTGCATGGAGATTAGACACGCAAACGGCGCGACTAAAAAGTCTGAACGTAACGCGTGATGTTTTGCTTCTTCACGCTGGAGACAATTTCTATAGTTTCTTCCACGTACTTAAGAAATTCCTTTTCGATGCATTCCGTAATAACTGATCGAACAAATAAGTGACTAAACGATCACGCGGCACCGTCTATACAAAATTTTCCTGGCGCGAAAGCGGACATAAGATAGCGTAAAATAGTTTTGCGTGGGCGGAGCCGTATAGGAGATTTTATTATAATAAGAGAAATTTATTATACTTAAGGTGTTAATAGTGATTGGACCACTCAGTATACGCGGTACTCGTATTTAACTAATACCGTATGGTATACGTAACAAGGTTGCTCGTAATTATATCGTTATTGAATTTATAGTTTGAATGTTACGTTAACCCAATCATTACATCTTATTGGAAATAATCAGCAAATTATCAATAATTATCGAATCATTATTTAAACGATTAGCGTTATCTTATGCACTTTCCGGACGATTTAAAAACGAAGCAACTTTTTTTTTAGGTACCTGCATCACACCCGTTTATGTCATTTTATTAGAATAGTAGAACCATGCAAATAAGTTGCGATAGATCGAACCAATAAATCTATCGAGTGTGCTCGCGAGGGAAAATAATGAAAATTCGTTGCACGCTCGCCCGTTATATGACGTGCATTCTCCTGCCGTGACTTTTATATGCGTGCCCCGCGTTACATACGTAAAGACGTGTGTAACGCGTAGAGAAATCCTGCTAGCTAAGTGAGGCGGTTTTCTTCGTAGGAAGAAAGTGTTTTTCGCGGTGCGTAAATACGTACGGAAGCCTCTTCCTCCGGCGCGGCAACAGCAGCGTTTTAGACAGCGCTGATTTCTATGAGCAATTACATTTCAATTCGCTGTCTAATTACTTAACCGTTAGTAAAGAGAAAGAAACGTTTCCGAAGAGACTCTTTCGTTTTTAGTTCGAATGCATCGTTCGTAGTTGTAATAAAAAAA
>JAIFRP010000026.1:6188735-6223653 GCA_032403825.1 Odynerus spinipes
TTCTTCTTCTTCTCTCTCTCTTTCTCTCTTTCTTTCTCCGTCTTTCTTTCTGTCTGACTTGTTCTATTGGCGACACCTTCAGTTTCGCGGGCGTTCGTGCGGAGTGCGCGTGCACCACGGATCCGTCAGTGAAGTGTTTCCGCTTGTGTGAAACGTGAGACAAGGAGTAACGATAAACGGTGGAATTCTGTGATGTGCGCTGAAATGGAAAACGTAATACTCGACATCTTTTCTGGATATTATCGAGGAAGGACCTTTCGCAAATATATCTACCGTTATTTTACTTCGATTTATGGGATATCTGTGTGTAAAAATAACTCGAAGTTTTTATAATAACGTTTAGAACAATTTGATTCGTTGATCAACGTTTTTATCGAGTGGTCACGTACCTGGAGAAATTTTGCGAATCTTTCGAAGTTTTCTGTAAAAATCCCTTTAGAGAAGGAGCTATACTTTTTCTGTTCGTCCCTGATTCGCGTGACTGGCGTTTACATAGCTCTCATCCGGCTCGTAACACGATCTATACGACTTTTCGGTATAACGGTGTTTGGTGCTCGATGACCAACCGATCGTGGGCGCTCCTGTCCTTTCCATATAAAATAATAAATTTCTCTCCGAAATTCATACATCGCCGAGGAGCGACGATGAATAACGGTTTTGCTAGATCGGACAAGACGACCCGTCTGGCGTAGGTATCTACCTAAGTAACGTTCTAAAATAGCATCGTCACATTCACGTAATTAGTCTTCGGAAATAAAATCCTTCCGTCGTTCCGTCGTTCCATCATTCGTGATAAAAATATCGAGAGAAAGAAGTATCACGGTTATATCGCTTCGACTCGAACGTAATGGACCGATTAATTTCTCGCAGCGTGACTGCGATGAGAGATCGCGCAACGATTGGCACGTTCTTGTAGATATAAAGCGCGCTCTAACACACGGCGAGTGACACTCTCGATTCTTACGGTGAAATTATCGTAACAGTAACCTACTGAAACTCTCGTTGCTCGTACCGTTCGTCTTCTCCTCGCTACCGATCCGAACGCCTCGAACTACACGTGTTCTTTTTTTTCTCACAAGGTGAAAAGAGATTAGTTAGACAAAGATTCATTGGTGTTATCTTGGTCGAGTCAGGAGACAATAATTCTTGATAAAAGGAACTTTAATCACGAAAACAACGCGGCTTTATAGACGACCGACCGACTGTGAAGATAATTGCTATAATTAAAGCAAGCGCGTCTAATTGCCATACGTGTGGCAATCATTTTTGTAATCTATTACCGTTGAGCCTTGACGCACGCTGTTTCACCTGCCGATAGATTCCTGCTAACTGTTCCCTATTCCTCGCAAGATTATTTACCATCGCGTTCGCATATCTCCGAACTTTGAGCCGAGCCACGAGCAGGAATATTTTTCCCTGAATTATTTTTTATCCGCTTTTAAGTTTGCCGTGGACCTTGACCATTTATAGGGAGCGACGAACTCGCGGTGTAGTAAAGATTTTAATCCGATGTCGGTGGAATGTCCGATCGTAAATTTCTTTCGTCCCGCGCTTTTTCTTCTTCTTTGTCATTTTTTTTACCCGCGCGCGTGTTTAGCGAAGGATTTGAAATCAGTGAAAGCAACGCCGAGATAGTTACGATTCCTCACCTTCGTACATGCCTGCAAATTGCATTTCGAGCGTAACGCACACGAGATCGGGAATAGACCGCAGTTTTCTCAAATTTCTTTCGTTCCTTCGGTTTCCTTCCTCGCGTTGACTGAAGATTATTAGAATATAATATTTTAGAGACCGACTAATAAAATTTCAATGATCACCGATATGATTTACGTAGAAGGGAAGGGAAGGAAACCATCTACGGTAAATGAGCCGCATTCGTGGCCTAGATTATATAAGTAGCGGTAAGTATCCATAAAGTGACATTGCGTGCGAGGAAAAGTTACTCTGATATTTTGATATATGTTAGTTACGTCGATTACTTCGTAAAATCGATCGTTCCGATCTCAATGTCCGCGTACGAGCGAAAACTCTCTCCTTTTCACGATCACTTTCATTTTCCTTGTGATTCTAATTAAACTGTCGCTATTTCTACGATCGCTATTTCCAGAGTTTATGTTAATAAATCAGTAGTTCCAATCGAACGAAAATCTTTCTTTCAACAGTTGGAGATATAAGATTCCCGATGGCTTTTATGTATTAGCGAGACTATTAGTCGTTGGTATTATCAGTTACATACAGTCTCTTTAGTAAAGTAACACCGGCCGCCGGCATATAGGTACATCAGGTATAATAGTTTCCTATAAACAGGCTAAACGAGTTATTCGCCTACATGCAATCACGATCACTGACAAACGTCGATTCTTCCTGAACCAGTAGCTCGTTATCCTTTCGTACGTACCTACGTTCATTGGATTCTTCCTTCCGTCGTCGATATATCTAAAGTCGGTCATTGTCTCGTCTTTCCGTTGCGTTATGTGACCAGAACAGAAAACCAGTAAGTCTAATCTCACGTCCTTAACGGTTTCCTAGAGAAAAGTATACACATTCACGTCGCGCGAACATCGAGCGTGTCTGCCGGCGGCGACGATGAACTTGGGAGACAGGTTTCTTTTTCCAGATAGTTGCGGTACGCTGTAGGAGTAACGTGAACATAGAAACGAACGTTTTAACTCATCTTCTCGAAAGTACGTAAGTACTGTTCATACAGGGTGTCGTGATACAACCAAAAGAGGGGTGATTGGTTACGAAAAAATAAGTCGACAATACAGAATAAGTTTTTTTTTAAGCAACGTCTCTTACGAAAAAAATTTATTCCGTAGTTTCGACTTACTTTTTCATAACCAATCACCCCTCTTTTGTTGTATCACGATGACTGGGACATCCTGTATATAAATCGTGTCGTTATATCGTTTACCTGCTACTGTACATATAATTGCAGTAAAAATCGTAGCGGAACAACAATGTATATACGCAAACCATACGTTTTGTTGAACGAAGTTTAATCTTTCGAGTCGATCGAGCATGTTTAATACTTGGTAAGAAACCTTAACAATCGAGCCAGCGGCGGTGGTGCCGAGGAAATTCCAGTCATTCCGTACCGAATGAAATCATTTGAAATTGCTACCTCTATCTCCAACGTGTGAAATCACATTTCTAGCTATAAAGTCGAGGTGTAGGAGGAGTGTAACGTCGAGTAACTTAGCGAAGTCCACCGCGATACTACTTTCTCCCTTATCGAATTACACCGACAGGAGAAAAAAGGGAGACTCGTACGAATATGAAAAATGAAGAAGTAACGGAGGAAGAAGAGTAGTCTTCTTAAGTTATAGGTGTGCAACCAAGGCAACGTTACAACGGGATTAGAAATCGCTCCGGAATATCGATGGTTTTCCGATTTTTTGACGAGTCCCGGTACTACCTGTTCATCGACTTTCTCTTTAAATTTAAGCATCCTCTTGCTGTAATTAAACGTAAAACGATGTCAAGGAAACGTAATCCTGCTTCCGTCCACTTTAAATCATTTTATCGTAAGATAGATACTTTATAAGCGCGAGCATGACAAGCATGGAAGTTATAACCGTATGAACGTCTTCTCGAACTGTTATTAAATTATTTCAATCCGTACTTAGATTTTACGAGCTACGATCTAAATAAAGATTTCCTAATTGAATTTGAAATTAGGTGGTAAATTATAATTCCATAACCACCGCAGGAAATCGCATGAGTCGGATGTCATTTCAATTTCTGTTCTCTAAAGTCAACCACCGAGTTCAAGGGTTAAACGAAAGTATATGGAGCGTGTCTACTTCTCTTTTTCTATCTCTTTATCTATCTCGTATGCGGAAATCGAACCTCTCATTCAGAGACCGGATGGTTGCTATCATCGTAGTAAAAGCAGAGTATCCGGACGTATCCGGATGCGAGTGTCAGTGAACTTGAAGACTACTTCTTTTTCTTCTCTCTCTCTCTCTCTCTCTCCTTCTCTAAAGTCTTCTACCGAGATATCAGAAAGAGAAAGATAGAAATCGCGGCTAATTGATCGACCGATTTTTCTACCGACATCAGTCACCTCTCTTACGTCGTCCTCCTCTCATTCTTCTTTCACTATTAGTCTCTCGAAGGCTAGTATCTCGATCGGACTACTTATCCAGGTTAAACTCTGCATTCCCGGTATTCGTGATCAGCCAATGATCGGACGACTATGCCTAGCTCTGTCTTCGTGATGTGTTCAGCTTTAACGTCGATCGTAATCACGGTGAAACCACCAAGAGCGAAGCGCCGCCGGCTACGTCACGCGTCTCTCTCTCTCTCTCTCTCTCCCTCTGTCTGTCTCTTCCTCTCCCTTTACGCTCACGTCTAGGTTGCGTCTCTACGAGGAAATCGATTCTAATGGATTTCAAATTGCACCGATCCCTACGGTTGGCACGATCGCTTGTCCATAGCGAAGATCAATTGATTCCACAATGGTATCGGATCGTTGATACTACTCCGTTCGATGTATCGATGAAAAGATCCATCGTAGACGATCGATTGTTTAAAATACTTTCAAGAAAACTAGGGAAAAATTTATTTTTGCGTTAGAAAATCGCAAGATAGAAAACGCGAGCGGAAGATCAACAGAAACGTAATTGGATATATCTTGCGGTAATTTAATCTCGACTCGAGAAAATTCCAACAAAATTTCAACGACGAATGCGCTCGGAAGGAAACCACGCGAAAAATGCATTGGGAAGGAAATAATCTGTGTACGCAGCCAGCGAGATTGGTACAGCTTCACCGGAAGTATCATTACTAATGGATTTCAAATTGCATCGGACTTCTAGCGGGCCAGTATTGCACTTCCGCTCGATTTTACGACGCACTCGTCGATTGTTCGTTCGCACAAGCAGATTTTTTTTCTTTCGAAACAATTACGTAGTATTCCAGGAATAAATAATCGCTTCGTGCTAATTACGATCGATCAAAAATACCTCGAAGTGATTAACGGGCGTAATTAAAAGCAAACCTTTAATTATTACCATAAAAAGGAAGAAATCGTTAAATGTTCTAATTGCATTTTTTACCTTTTACTGTTTAACGAAAATTTTTATTTTATGTCCTTTTTAATTCACGTAGCTACGTGAGACTACCATAAATCGAATTCTGTTAACGAGATGTCGATACCTTAATCGATGAATTATTCACTTTTCAAAGATTTGGGCTCCTTTTTAGCGGATCCTTTCTTAAGGACTCCTTTCTTCGTACAAACATACCGAAAGGTATATTTCACCCCGATGTAACGAACGATTCATGAAGTCCTTAACCGATCGGTAGAACGATAGTGACCTACGTTAAAGCGACGTTAATGATTCATCAATGCCCATTATTATATCAATCGAGACGTATTAAAGAGGTACGAGCATTATCAGCACTTCGTTCGACGCACGCGATTTCGCGCCATTTAATCTTACGGCGAACGATTTACTCTTAACGATTGAAGCATTTCAAGTTATTACACGCGATCTAGAAAAGAGGAGGATAGAAAGAGAGAGGAGAGAATTTTATCGAGGATCTTTCAATTTAATTTTCTTCTAGCGAGAGAAAACTTTTCTCTGCTCCCTCCCTTCTTTTTTCCTCTTTTCTTTTTCTATCCTTGCTTCGAGAAGGAAATGACGCTGTTTACTCCAGCGCCAGTCTCGAGTATACCGTTTCATTATGCGTGGTTATTGTATTCTCTTATGGTATCCAATTTGTAGTAATGACGGTAAATCGACATCGCGGTAAAACTAGGCTACTCCGAATTACGTACTTAAGCATTTACAAACTAACTCGTTCGTGCGGATCACGCGCGAAAAATCTGGATCATCGGGATTGCATTGAAATTCGCAGGAAGCCATTAAGTATAGAAAGTTCGATCGACCGAAAAAGAACTCCGATCCTTCTTTTTCGACTTTTCGTAACGCTCTTTTCTCATGAACCTATTATACATCAAAACTTACAGTTCGACGAAGGAAAGAACGAAAATCGCGATTACTCAAGCGTTTAAAATATTCGAAAGAAATGGAACGATCTCGGGCTCTCTTTTCGGAGAAAGTTTCTTTAGCGTGGGTGGAAAGATTAGCGTTACGCTTTTTGGTATCGATTGATCGATGTTATTCGTGAGGAACGTCAAACCGATCAAACGTTCCGCATGGCTAATCGATTTCACCCGCAACATGAACTACTGTCTGATCGATTCTGTATAATACTAAGCCCAGCGATTGTATAATTTTGCTTTTTGTTAAAAGACTAAGATCTAATAACTATAATATGTTCTCAATTACGCAGAGCTTGAACGATAAATAGGAAGGTAAATTTCAAATTAATAAGACAGGTGCATTTATTATACATTATTTACGTCATTTTATTTTATTTCTATATTTTACATAACGAAACATGTTCTTGTCGCGGTTTTTCTTCCCCGTTCGACGATGACAAACTATTGACAAATGTCTCGCGATTAACGATGCATAGAGACCACCGCCGAGTTGGTACTTTCTTGAGTTTAGAAAACGGAGAGAAATCCTTGCGGCGTTTCTTCCTCGACATCGTCTTCTAGTTTTCCCACATCTTTTCATCCACCGAACGTTTCCGCGCGCTTTTCATCTTTTTCAAGCCAAGCACAATATTTCAAAGTTTCTTTCGAATTAGAAAGAGTAAATTAGCTCGAGCTTTCGCACTTTCTCCCCTTCGTTCCTCGAAGACGCGTTTGTAAGTACGTACATCTACTTTCGATGTAGCCTCGAGTGCCGTTTAACGAGAAGCACGTATCCAGGGACAGGTGTTTCCTCTTTTTCATCGTTAAATACCACCGCCAATTTTAATTGTCTATCGGTGTAGTTTTCTTCGTAACATATCTTCATGTCCGGTCGGTTTCCCATTGCTTCTTCTTCTTGAACGATTACGAGAGGGAAAGTCCTACCGGTAATTAGCGATACCTTCTTCCGATAATTCGTAGAAATTATTTATTTACGCATTTTTTACTCGCTCTCATCGTGTGTCGCAACACTTTTAAAAGTATTTTAATCGTTCCGAACAGATCCGATTTTATGCACCGAACAGAGACTCACCAGGAATCTTGAAACGCCTTACACAATCGAACCTGAGAAACTTTCATCCAATCATCATCTTCAGGAAATTCACGATGTAACACTTCGGAAAATAGTCGTAATCTGAGACAGCGAAAAGAAGTCACTTCCGGTGAACAGTACCGAAGGTACTTTATCGTGTGGCATGCATCCGGTTAGCGATCGCTATTCCTCTACTGAAAGGCCTTGTTTTCTCTCTCTCTCTCTCTCTCTCTCTCTTTCTCTTTCCCTTTCTCTCTTTCTCTTTCTCTTTCTCTCTTTCCCTTTCTCTCTCGATCCTTCTCATAGAAAACCGCAAGAAGAAAGGCGTGTCCCGCGGGCATCGAGCATCTATTCTTTCGAGGGCGTTGAAGTCGGCGCTTGGTGATCCGAAGCGAGAGAAACAGTGCTCTTTACTCTTTCTAACACGAAACGTGACCACTATCAGCGTCTAATACACTAACGGAATATCTTGATGCTCTTAATACGAACTTCCCAGAACGAACCCAGACGCACCGTGTACGTCATACGGTATCTATCCGGTCGATTTTTTCTAGTCAATGATAGTTCTCGAATGTGTAATACTAAAAAATTAACAGTGAATAATAATATACATAAATACTTACATGGTTACTGGCATTTAATGTATCACTTTGTTATTTTATTATTATGTGTATATAAGTTAAAGTACAAACGACCACATATTCTACTCTATCTTGTATCACGTACGACTCACTTCATGACGGCTCTTAGGCCCTTTTACGATCCTCGTTTCTTTGCTCATATTTTTTTGCGTACTTCCCTCTGGAGATCATGAACATTACGAGCGACGTCTCGTGCTGTCACGTAAGCTGGAAAAAAGGAATAAAGAAAAGCTATGTTATCGGAAACGAAGATCGAATCAAGAAGCTTCCAAATGCAGCAAATTCCGTTCGAGGAAAGAATCGTTCGATCGTTAGTGTCCGTAGTACAGCTTTTCTACGAAGTAGATAGAATTTTTATAACGCGTGTCTTTATTTGGAACATAGATCGGGAAGTTTCAACTTTATTCTATCTTTGAAACAAGTATATGCGCTACGAGTAAGCGTGTCGCATTTGGATTACAGCATCCGAGCTCGGTCCAGCTACGGAGTTTACATATATCACATTTAAATGCGATTCGGAATTCTTTTTCACGTTCTTAGGTCAGGTCGACCAAAACTTTCACCTTAGCTAAAAAAAAACTACAGCCGAAAGGCGCAGCATTGAGGTAGGTGTCTGATGTCTTCGGATTAATTAATTTAATGGTACAATGCTACCGTTTAGACGTCCACGATTAACGTGCCTTCTTATGGCCGTGATTAGTCACGACCGGTCTCCAGCACAGTGTCGACAAGTCCTGCAAATGGAAAAGAAAGATCACCTTGAGTTTTCATCTCTCTCTTTTTATCTCTCTTTCTCTGTCTCTCTTCTTTAACTCGATTCGGCTGAAGAAAAAGCGAAAGGTATCTATACCATGTCGCATAGCGTGTATCGTTACAAAAACAAGCTGCTACAGGGTTGCTCGTATAAAATCAAATAAAGTAGCAAGAAAAATCAAAGGCGGCGGCAGTCGACGCGTGAGAAATGACAGGAAAGGTTTTACCTTTGGATGAAACAACGACAATCTACGCATTCCTTTAGAAATATACCTACGTTTCGCATTTTTTTCTCATTTGAATCATTCTAATCAGGCGAATTAGACAAATTCTAAGTTGCAATAATCCGTGGAAAAGGAAACTCGTCACTCGTTCGCACGTTATTTAACTCATAAAATAATTTGATCTGTGTTTGGCCCAGGAAGAAGCGACGATAACGAACCGTGATTTCTTGACTTATTAATCCGACCTAAATAAATAACAAAGCAAGTGTTAAGGTATGTGAACATCTTATTGTGTATGCACGTAGATCGGATCCGGTTCGAGAAGAGAAAGAGAAAAAGAGAGACGACGATTGCACAAGTTTAATCTTAAATCGACAAAGTGAGAAGTACTATTTTAAATACAGAATTCGTCGGTATTCTCTTGGTCGTTTTAATTAGCAGTCAAAGCGGACGAACTCTCGAAGTCAAGACTCTGGGAAATACAACGAGCCGTCGTTATGAGTCCGCTAACTTGCCTCACTTCCTGCGTTTAATGGGATACCGGTCGACAGTTGCTCCACTATGTCGCGAGGAATATAATAAACGCTTTGTGCGATTTCGCGACACCGTACGTATTACTATGTATGTACTTTTTCTCGCTCATAAGTCGAGCGACAATTATTCTTGGTGACAATTCGTATGTCACTTTTTCTGTCTCCCCCTTTCCCTCTCTTTCGTAACCGATGATTCTTCGCGCTTCTCCAACGCGTTCTTTCCACTTTTCGTACCACAGACATTTCACCGAGTCTGACAATGAGCCCGAAGAGAAGTCGAGCTTAGGTGCGGGCAAAATTGCCGTCCAACACGGTAATCGTTACTTAACATTTGAACGTCATTACACTCACCAACGTGTCGTGCGAAGTGAAATAGCCTGAATTGTGTATATACCTACGTGCGTGCATTAGGAAACCGGTTGCAGAAAAATGAGGACCGGCGCACTTTCATTATGTATTGTTTCAAAAAAGATAGTCGCCCCGGAAACTCCAAAACGAATCATACCGCGAGACAGGAAAAACCCATCCGTGCGAACGACTCGTCTTAAAGCGGACTCTTCCTTTCTTTTATGCTCAAAACGAGACAGGACGTCTTGCGTTTCTCGCGCAATACCGCCGATCAAACCGAAGAAGTATTCCTTACTGTTAATTTCGCTCGTAAGAGACCTCTGGAAACGAGGAAATAAGATCTTTCCACGTGCGCATTAAAGTGAGATAAATCCGAATTAAATCGATCTTCTCGGCCGCTATGGTCGGGATAATTTTGCGGTGCGCACTCTCGATACTCGTATTACATGGCAATCTTGGGGCTAACCAGTAAACACAAGCGTAACTATACGCGAGCACCGACGCGGATATTAACAAAATGTCGGAATAATTAGACACGCTACTGGCAGTCGCGTACGTTCGATTAATATATTAAACAAAGGAGAGTGGCATAAAATTGATCGTTGAATAAACTCGCGGAGTAAATAAAGTTTTACGTGCTATTTTCGTGGCGAGAAAGCGAGGAAAAGTTTTCAGTGGCTCGAGTCGATTGGTTAGGAAGTGTTCAGAGAGAATAATCTGGAGTGTAATCCAGCCAGAAAGAAAAACCAAGCCACCTCGGGAGCTCCATTATCCGCAAGAGCCACCTACACGCATTAACTAGGAGTGGGAAGTCACCTTTTGCAGTCGCCTAGACTCGGGCGTAAAGGATCGTGTAAAACGGCGGTGATGGCGTGACGCGGTCGGGAAAATGCTGACCCACTTCTTCCTCGATCCTTCTACCATTTATCCTTATTCCTTTTTTTTACTTTTCTTTCCCTTCTTTCTTTGTACATTACATTCGTCATCCTTTCTTATTTTCTTCGAGTATCTTTTCCTTTCTCTCTCTCTCTTAGCACACCCAAACACACCCACTCGCGAGCGATGCGTCAAAGTGCAATAGGCAATAAGCTGGCCTAATAGCGACCATTCGCAATTAGATCCGGCCTCGTGGCAATAATTCTCACGCTTTCCGAGGATTACCTTGTTTCGAGCGAAATTAGTGCGGTTTCGACAGGGTGTAGGCTTCGTGACGCTTCGGCACTTTACGAAATTTTCGAACCGGACTAATTAACGAGGAGTAATAGCAGAAACTGACCATTTCTGGACGACGGTGCTGTCGTTGCAAGAATATTGCAACGTATGTGTAACATTTATAATAATCCCTAAATAATTATACGCTTAATGGATGATGTCCTATTTTTTGAATTAAAAACCAAGTAAGAGAGAAAGAAAGAAGAACGAGAAATAAAAACAAACTCTGAAGTTCGTAACGCGGATGTGCCGAAGGAAGTGTAAACAATAACATTCTCGTGAATATAGACCTCGAACATAACTTAACAGCGAAGCCTAGGTCAGTCAAGTTCGAGCGCTCGTCGGTGTAACACGTACCAGCGAGGATAGCGGGTTTGATCGATAGTCTCCGATACATCCGAAGAATAATACTCGATTGCGATAGATCACCGCTGACGTTATCTCATCGCAATTCACTCGTAACTTCTCCTTCATCTCTTCGAGCATACATCAACTCCCTGAACGAAGGTGTTTAAAAATCAGTAAGTAAATAAATATTTCATTAACTTATATAATGAAATAAAACTTTTATACGGATCTATAGACACCACTACCGATCCAAAGGATCTACGAGAGCACGCAGAGAAAATATTGACTCGCACAATGATAAATGTTACGTCATATGTAAGACGCCGATCGAAAAGGCTTATGTACCAACCACTCCTTAGTCCAGAATCCGGCTTCACAATTTTTCTCGATCGCCGTTCCCGATAATAGAACGGGATAGGAGAAAATTCACGAAGTTTCTCTTAACAAACGTACAAACGTGTTGCCGATCGGCCGAACGAATCGTTTTCGAGAATAAAAAAAGGAAATAAAAAGGAAACACCCACGCTTAAGAGTTACACGCCGGCGTGATTGCGCCTTCGTTTATCTCGACTTATTTAATGAGCTTGAGATATGGAGAAAAAGCAAGTTATGTCGATCGTGCTATATCGACCGTTCTAAAGTACACATATCACGCAATGCCGTTCCGTATGGTCAGTTTCAATGCTATATACGCGCAATTGGTACGCGATTGCTCTAGCGGAAAGATTAATCGCGGCAACGTGTCTACGTGTCATTGTGTCTTTGCGTTCCACGCATAAACATATACGCATACAATAACTCGGCTGGTAGAGAAGGGGTGTTTTATTCTACCTTCTCTCTCTCCTTTCTATTATACGTTTAATTCTAATCAAAGCGCGAGCTGCCCGTATAATTAATTAGCGTTAGAAACGAGATACTATGGAAAGCCGGAGATCCTACTCACGATGATTTTGCAACTTTACTGCTCTCTCTCTCTCTCTCTCTCTCCTTCTTTCTCTTTCTATTATTGCCTTTTTGTTAATTAATCTATTACTATTCTTCGTTTTCGCGTATTCGATAATTAATAGTTCTTCGTTAAGGCAAATTTGTTACTTCGCTCGAGAACGAAACAGGATTAATAATATAATCTAATATTCTTTTATATAGCTTATCTCGTAATATACATTACTTTACGTATGTGCCATTGTTCGAACTTTTATCTATTAAGACATTGGACGCGTTTTAAGGTGAAAGCAAATATCGAACGTAGTTCTAATACCGTTCGAATGCAAAACCAATTCCACGCTCGCGATAATTTACGTTGGAATTATTGATTCTAGGTAGCCAGTAGTATCTCATCTCGAATTGAATTCGGAAGAGAGAGAAAATGTAATAGCAGTGGTTCTCGATCAACTTGAATAGCTCTCGATAACGAGTAATGTTCGAAGATTGCAATATGTATGTAATATCGCGAATTAACAAAGATATTTGTTTGCGAATGCATAAGAGAAAGAAAGGTGAAAGAAGAAAGAAAAAAGAGGGAAAATAATCGAAACGAATCGACCCTGTCGGTCATCATCATCACTCTATTTTCCTTCTGACTTTCTCCAGAAGCAATGACGACGTCGATGATGTAACGTTTCATTTTTCAAAGTTGTATCTCGCAAGACCTTCGCGAACCGTTCGCTCGTTAACGCTCTTGCTCTTCTCGTTTTCCGAACTTCCTATTAATAGACCGAATTACACAGGAGCAGTAATTTATCGTCCGAGCATGACTACTCCCACGAGTCAGCATCTTTATTTTGTTACGTCATAACGTAATCAGTCAAATCTCGATGTACTCTCTAGATACGTTACACCAAAACTTATTAGAATGAAGTATGCGCAGGTGGCGGACCGATTGAGTTCCAGAACGATTAACCAAGCCATCGACACATAGATAATTTTACTTTGCTTCCATTTCCCAAGCCCTTTCGATTCTGCGACTTTTTCCGTTAGCCGATCAGCCTAATTATCTTCATAATTTTATGATATCCCACGACTTCTATTTACCGCGTTCTTTTATTATTATATACGTACACAAGATGTAAGAAATCAATGTACATGCCTGTTAACAGTTTAATCCGTTCGGCCGATCGACGGGTAATTATTCACCTTTGACTTCCATTTAAAATTTCAAAGGTACACTGCCCTCGGCTTCGCGCTACTATCGTATGCCTGTGTTCTCGACGATGTTATGATTATTACGTCTACATCTCACAGCGGTAGTGACGTGACGTTTGACAAGCTGGAACGTGACGTGTTCTCGACGCGATAGCTTAATACAATGGCTCCAGAAACGGAAACGACTTGTAAGAATTTCTCGGGAGATATCCTTCGATGCGAAAATAACGTTTCCTTGGAAAGAAAGTTGGAGCCCACGTATGCAAAACTAATTTCAGTGTGGCACGAACGAGCGTGTCTCGTTATTAAGTCATACGATTATCTCGATATACACGTACACACACCCACAAGATCGTACGTCCGTTTTCAGGATAATTTAATGTACAATGGATTCGATTAAAAGTCGATCGTACTAATAATCGAAGTATTCGGCCGCTCGTAGAAATTCCGCGTAGGTAAACAGGTACCTGCATCGTTCTCGGGCGAGTCCCAGAATCGTTAATTTGTTAACGAACGATGATCTGTAAGATGCGTGCACGCGAACGCGCGTTTAGGCACGTGGAAGTTTCTAATCTCTAGATACGCTATCTCAGATAATTTGATCCACTATTAAACGCAATAGCTGATACCTAATAAGACAAAAGTGAAAAGGCGAGGGGAAAGTTTGTGCGTGTGACCGAAGCAAGAGAATCTCGTGCAAGTGCTAATTAAAAAATTGTTCAGGTAATACAATTTTCTTCCATTATTCGTACGTAAATCTTTTCAAATTCGAAGAATTTTATATTTATTAACAAGCTATCGTGCGTAGCAGCTGTTTTCTTGGATCAGGGATAGCACGTGATAAATCATCGACGTTTTAACTACTTTCAAACATTTCGAGATGTCTCGTAGATTTACATGATAAATTATCGTTATTTTGTAATTGTCTGTGATAAAAATCTATCGTGAAATGTATAATTTCGAAAAATACGTTAGTCAGGTTAGACAAATAGCTTTCTAAGGAGTATCGATGACCGTGCAGTGAATTATTTTACGATTCCTCTCGCGGATTTGATCTTTTTTTATCTCTTAGAAGGAGAGCTAAGACGGGAGAACTAAAATAAAAATAGAAATAAAACGTGTATAAGGCGATTTACTGTTACAGTCCTTGTACTGTTAAGTTTGCTTCTTTTGGCATGTGAAGATAGCGGATGAAGACGGTACACGCCTTTACCATCAAATGATCCGGAGCAATTCCCTTGTATACGTGTGTGTACACGACCGAATAGGTTTAATGCGACGAGTTTTTTCTAATTGTACGCGGAGGAAACGGTAGCCTATTTGTTCCGCATTGTTTCAAAAAACCGACGATCTTTTTTATAGAACTTGCAATACTTAAGACTTCCAAGCAATTCACATGGCAAAGATATCGATGATATTTTATAAATTTTACGAAATTGACCGTTCTTTTTCTTAAAACGCATAACTCATCCTTCCTTCTTTAGTATGAAACAAAAAAATAGTGTATCGCACGTTCGAAACATTAAGATGTCCCGATAAGCGTTTTCACCGGTATAGCGTGCGGGCCTCGGGAGACCGTAACTTCGGCACAAACAACTTTCCCGTAAAATGGTTAACACAAGAAAGTTTTATTTCGAGTGGTGGAATTAGGTGAGACAAGAGACTCCCCCTTCTTTTTCTTGTCTCCTTTTTACGCGAGAACGAGAAAGGTTTTCATCCTCGATTCTTCCTTGATTTACGAGCGAGAAGAGACCACCACTCTTTTACGCGTCCTTCTTTGAGCATAAATTATCACCAACTCGTGTACATTAAGAGGGGCTTTGATACTTTTACGAGATTACGAGGAGACTTTTCACTTTGATTTCAAACTTTAGTTTCTTTCTTCTTTTATAACTCATAAACGAAGAGTTTCATCGTTGTAAGTTAATTCTTAAACGGTAACGTGTCATCTATGAGACTGCTTCCATTTTTATTTTTAAGATAATTTTACAATCACTTGTTGTCTAATTTTCGAATTAATATCCCCTATTATTTACTTCTAAATTTTTCGTTTATTCTCTCCAAAAGTATTAAAAAACGATACGAACTGAATCGTGTTTTATATAAATTGTGAAAAAAAAAGAAAATTTTATTTCTTCCTTGCTTCCTTAAAAGTGCCAGTCTCACAAACGTGTTACCATTTGTACTACAAAATTTCACGTTACCGCTTAAGGGTTAATATTAAACATTATTTCAGAACCACAGTTGACATTTTACACGAACGTTAAAATCACTCTCGCGTGTATGCAAGGACCACCTGGCGTTTTATTCCGAAGACTAAACAACTTTGGACGAGATTAGTCAACGCGTCAATAGCGACGCTCGTTGGATAATAAAGATCGATCTATTAATGCGAAGTCATCCGGCGTTACAACAAGAACGATGATGACTCGTTTCTCGATCCGTAAAACGGTCTGTTATCGTTTCCGATGATCGGCCAGATTGAATCTCGAATCGGATCCCGGTCGCGGCTGTCGAAACCGAGAGTCTAATCCGTTTCGTTTTATATTCCGTAGGAGACATACCGAGGGATTTAGTATGCGAACGGGCACAATCTCTTTTGTCGCGCGGCACGTTTCGTTGATGGAGAAAAAAGACGGTAATTTTGGTCAATGGGCGCACGTGCCTTCTTGTTGGTCGCGTGTCCGCGCGATCATTTAGCTTAATGTATGATCCTTACGTGATGTTAAATTTAAATACTCTGTGCCTACGGAAATCGAACCCACGCTTTCTAACGTCGATTCCTGAATTGTATTACTTATACTTATGTATATGTCTATGTTGATGCTCACGCTTTGAACTAATTCAATTCGCTCCTTCTCGTTAAATAACAGTAAAAGCTTGCTAATTAGGCTGTAATAATGATCGACCAAGAATAGAGGGTTCCTCGCCGCCAATTACGTTTCACGTTAAATCGGTCTAAAGAATAATATAAAACCCATGTTTTTAGATAGCTTGTGGGTTGTAAAGATCGTATTAAACGTTAGACTTTCAGAAATTGAAATTCCCCTCGTAACGCGTTCCTAAACCGTTAGACGGCCCCGTATATTTTGATATCGGGACATCAGGAAGATTCTTGTGATTCCTCTTGCGACCCACGAAGCGTGTCGTCGCTTTCGAACGAACTAGACAAATATCCTTACCGCCAAAGAAGCTCTTTAGTTTTTTTCTTCTCTTCTTCTTCTTCTTCTTCTTCTTCTATCTAGAAAGTATTCAAGACCGATAATTCGATCTGCTTTCATTGTCGTTCAAGATGGACGAGCTAAGCGTAGCGTAGGAGGTAACGATTATCGAATTAACGTAGGAAGTAACTATTTTGCTGTATAATTCGATTTTACTGAATACATCGGTTTTCCTTTGATTATCTAGCACGATCGGCAGGTGCGCTTGCTTGTAAGAGGTGAAAGAACATTAGACGAAATAATCATATGTTTCTACGAAATGAGTCACGCAATAATGTACGTACGTAAATACACACATCCCTATACAAGTATGTATGTACCAATGTAGCTGCATACACGGTAGCACGAGTTGCATAAAAATAAGCGAAGAATCTTTCACGTGAAGCAGTGGTCGAGTCGCCTCGTAAAACGACTTTTATGCACGCGGGCTGATTCGCGTGGTAGCAGCGGCGGCGGCGGCGGCGGCGGCGTACCTTTCACGTGACCTCGATCTTCAAAGATTCGCGGAAGAACCTTGCCAAAGTGAAAACGATCTCTCGCGATTACATTTTGGACGTTTCGGTACTTCCTTTTGCTATATGTCCCCGACACGCTCCGATCTTTTTTTTCTTTGATACCTTCTCTCTTGATTTAAGTAAAGATCAAAAGGGAACAGGACGACGACGCCGACGATGACGACGAGACTTCTCTCTTATCAGAAGACGACGAAAATCGCGACCTTACCACGACGAAGTTTCGTGACATATATTTATCGTTCAATTTTATCTTTTATGCACACACCCGAAAACCGTTTATTAACTCGTTGCATTAAGTCCACTTTCTACCTACCATTCGTATTATCGCGTGTTCCACGTGATGCTGTAATAGGTCCGAGGAAAATCCATGCTACGCTTGCACGATTCCTCTTAATTTCCCTTCGCGCTTTTAACGCATACGGACCGTCATGTATCGCAAATTGCAACAGACCGCACTCGTATGCGTGAGCCCGCTACTGCACACACGTAACACGGTTAACGTTGGGTAATTAAGTATGCTATACTCATTTGTTATTTAAATAGTTAGTACTATTAATATTATAGAGGTTAGAGAAAATTTATGTAATTTTGGAAATTAAGGGGTAGTGCAGAAAATCGTCCAAGTTTAACATTTCATTTTTTTCTATACGTTTGTGAATCATGTTCGATTAAGGAAATATTTAAATGGCATAGGAAAAGGGAATGAACTAGTTTTGCCTTAAAGTTATGCAAAGAACGTAGGGGTTTAATTAAAATGGAACATCGAATGCGAGTAAGCGTGTAAAAGGACATCGTTCATTAAGTTAATGAGTACGAAACAAAAAGCTTGAAAATTTGTATGCACCGCAAGCAGAAGATGAAGAACGGACGAAGGGAAACGGTCTCGATTGTAGATCTCTCTCTCTCTCTCTCTCTCTCTCTCTCTCTCGTATTACATTTCTTCTCTTTCTACTATCCGATGCAATGACGTGTCACGCATCATTAAATGACTCTATCGAGTTCTTATGCAACGGCCGTGGTTAAGTTCAAGATACCGCGAATCAATCACTGCGATCGTTCGCACGAACTCTTCGATCTGGTGCGTTGTTGTTACATAAAGTTCCTAGTTTATATAATTTCTAATGGAATCGACCGCGTTTTTTGATATCGCTAATCGTGGTATATTTTTATAAATTAACTACAAATTTTACCGTGACATTGAACACCCGAGTAAATCAACTTTCTCTTTTATATATATATATATTTTTTTTTAATTTACAAATATCAAATGTAACGTTATAAAATGAGCTTACTCGATATTACTTTTCTAACATATTTTATTCGATTTATTAGCTTTCCCCATAATCGATATATTTTTATTTCTCTAAAGTTTGTCGTCGTTTTCTACTAAAGAGAATATTTCGAAAGATCGTAAACGAGAGTCTCTCGAGAAGGCAAAAGTCATCGACCGATGTGTTATGTTTCGTTAATAAGGCGGAAGAGCCAAGCCCCGGTCGTGGACGATCGCGTGCGTGCACTTGACATTGGCAAAACCAGTAGGCCTCGCTTCAAAGTGGGCGAAACTAGTTCGGTCGGCTTCTTAAACGTACGCCGTATTGATTTTATCAGTCATTCAGAAAAAATGGGTTGATACCGTTCGACAAGACCGATACTCTCTCGGAGCGAATTTTGTGAAACGACAATTTCTCTTCGAAAAAAGTTGCTCACGGTTGAACGAAGCGCGTTTCTCGTGCTCGATTTAACGGACCGATGTCGCTCGAAAGTACGAGCAAATTCTCATCTTGATTTTGAGTGGGTCGAATTCACGAAATCCGGTTTAATTTCACTATTGAATAGCATGAAAGTAACGTGTTCTAAGTAGTGCGATAAGTATTTCTTTTTCTTTTTTTTTTTTAACTAGGAAGGAGGAAACACAGTTGGTCAGCATGTACGAGATTGATTTACGTTTATTGAACAATTTTGTACGGTAACAAAAATAACCATATAATTTATTCAAGCAAGGATTCTTGATTCGATGCGACACGGTGTTCCTGGAAGAGCTCGTAAATTCGTAGAAAGTACCGAACGTCGGAACGATTATCGTGAAATGATCGATGCGAACACGACGTAACGTTCATCACTATCAACATACCGACTCATCTCGTAAGAGAATAAGCAACCGACATATAGCGAGAGGCAGGTGTTCAAAATACGTCACGGTAGCGACATAGTAGTCAGGTGATAATCAATCGGGGAGAGCGGATCGTTAGAGAGTAAAAGCTATTAAGTCGACGTCTCTATCTCTTTCTCCGGTGTCAACGTGTCACGGTAGAACGTCGGTCGTCCGAAAAAGAAGTCCTCTTCCATCTTTCCAACTTTGGTGCCGTAGACTCGTTCGGATGATCATTGGATCGTCACTGATCGGTTAAGCCCGAGTCTCGTCTAATTAACGCTACCATGATTCGATCTTATCGCTTTCTTTCGCTCAGCCTCCGAATTCGGTCCATCGCGAGGATTTTATATTAACGTTACGCTTATACGTCGATATAGCTACACGCACGCACATATACATAGGCATATATATACTTATACGTGGATATCCGGAAGGCAAGCAAAACCACAGTGTTGTCGTCGTCGTAAAATCGCCCTCGGCACGATCGAATTCCAGCTGACGATAAATCAACCGCTCGGCTAGATCGATTTCGTCCGCATCGCCGCTCGATTGCGTGTGCCTCCTCCGGTCAAGTGATGCAGAAAGCGTGACACAGTTCTCGATGACTCGTAAGATAGTCGGACACGTTCCTTCTGGCCCTCGGAAATAGTATAGAGAGAGTGAACGGTTTCGAGCGGTTTCACTCTACGATGAAAATAAGATCGAGCGTCCTTCTTTGGAATCCAAACACTCGATCCTCTCTTGTCGCAAGCACGAATACCATCGTTCAAATGATTCTTTCTCGCGCCTCGATCCTCGATAGTACGCACGCGAGTCCCGTCGCGATGTTTTTAATCGCGTGAATGCATTCTCTAATTAACGTAGGTCGTACGCGGACAAATCTTTTGCGATTTCACGTAGTAAAGAATATTTATAGAGATACCCTGATCGACGCGGTGAATGATTTCCCAGACCCAATTTTCATCGACCGTCTACGTTTCTCCGTTACATCGTTATCGATCGCGATCTCCATAGTTTTTCCGGTTGTTCGAACGGAAACGCTTTACTGTGCTTTTCTTTTTCCAACCTATAATTCTTCGATCGTTCTAAAAATGTGTTATTCATGCCATTTCATGGTCACTGGAGCGATAAACATCGTTAGATAAAAAAATGTCTGATAACGTTTCCCTATCACGGATACGATGCCATGAAAAGCTTTCTTTCTTGTGTTATACATACATACGTACTTGCTTATCCTACTCGAGCTCTTTCTCTTTCTTTAACGAACGTGAGCCGCGTTTGAGAAGAGATGATATCTCTCGGTGACGTCTCTCCTGCTTGCTCTCCGGTTTAAAGAGAAAAAGAGGAGAGAGCGAGCGCCTCGTTAAAATTGGATGGCCAAAGAGAGGTAACGTGTCTCTCGATCGTTCCATTCGGGCTCCACTTATGTAGAGATCGATTTCGCATGACCCAGAATCGATAATGTCAGCTCGAACATTAGCACGAGGAAGGAAGGGTACTTACTACCACCTTCCTCGGCTCGATCTTAATCCTAGTCGTCGTTCTTCGACCTTTAAGATCGCGAAACTGATTTTCCGTGACCGATAGTCGCGATCATCACCGTGTGAGAATATGGAAGCCGTTCTCTTATCTGATCGACCGTACGACCGGCACTCGTACTCCACGCACGCTTAGCGATCCCTTGTCGGCTTACTTTTTTATCTCAACCGACTACTTGTCAAGAATATCTTATAACGATGACGAATCATTGAGTCCGGGCGTAGTCTCGATTCGTGCAACGGGGTTACATTCTGTGCGTACGGGGACTTGTTTTTATCTCATTAGATTAAATGTAAGATACCTTCTGTATTACGTAAAACAACTTGTCGGTAAAGTACTTCTGCAATTGAAAGAATTAGAAATATGGGGCCGCGTCGCGAAAAAAAGGTAAAAGTTAGAGCGGTTTTGCTCTCTATCAAAAAGTGTCCTTAATCGTTTAACGTCCGATTCTTTTTCTCAATTCGATCAAGGTCTGACTAATCCAATATCGAGTAATCCCAACGAAGCAGAAAATATTTACTCTACCAGACGATTTTAATCCGTGACTAAATTTTTCCACCATCAAGGTTGTCTCGCGCAAAAATAGATTTCATTTCTTCTGGATCGATTTATTTTCGATATTAAAAGAAACGACGCGTGTATACGCCTTATTAACACTTTTCTTGGTCGTTTTGACATCGCAAGAAATCGGTGAATTATTTGCAATCTCCGCGTGATGGATCGATCTGTTATTTTCTTTTCTTTTCTTTTTTTTAATTGGATTCTAAAACATCGTGCAATAAAACAAGACATTTTCTTTGTGGCGTTTAGCCGAGTGTAACTTTTCCTCGAACGTAACCATCTCCGAAGCACTTTCCTAGGTTGTAGTATATATCCGAAGACCGCTGATATAATTCTATTTACGGTGGAACAAAGTTGCAACAGCCATAAATCATCGAGTAAGAATGACGTTTTCAACTAGGACGACTGAATGAAACGAGATTTCACACTTCGAATCCGATTCCTTGGAAAGAAGTTGCCCGAGAACGAACTGCGAGTAATCAAAATTTTACGAGTCCTTCTTTTGTTAAATAAAAGAGGTTCGTGGAAACGAAGGGAACGAATGATTCTGAACGAGACCGTCGCTATTTTTACGAGATTCGTGCGTGAACTCGATGGAAAGTAAAAGTGAAGCAGTAAAGAGTTAAACGTAAAAAACTAATTTCAAGTAAAATCGAAAAAGCGAAGCGAAAGAAAGAAGCGATTTCGTTTCGACCTCTGGCAATGAAATGGTAATGAACCGTGCAAAATTTAACCGATTATTAAGAAAGTAATAAAAATTCTTAAGAAATTCTTCGGAATTGGTGGATCGTAAAAATGATTCTTCCCATTTCATTAAATGCGAATTTTCGACAACAAAGCATCTGGGAAATTCGATCAAATAATCAAAAATTAATTTAGGAAGCTCTATCAAGGAAAGATTGCCGCACGTTTCATGAATTTCATGATGTATATCGTGATACATACAAGCAGAGCAAGTTCACTTTCTATTAATATCTATTATCAGAAATTAATAAGCCGACATTAAGCCATATAAACATCAAAGAAAGTTACTCGAGCTATAAAACGAAGGAAAGTGAAAAACTAAGTGGGATAATGGACTATATTAATTCTGAATTATTACCCGATGCTTTCTCGCCTTTATAATTGATCAAGCTTGAAATTGTGCTCGACATTAGATATTTGAGAGCACAACGATTTAATTTAACGACGACTACCTGTATATAAGTACTGGACTAACGGAACCGATGTCGCCGGAAAGATTAAGAAGAAAAATTGCAAATCGCATACGCTTTACCGCGTCGTTAATAAAAATCGACATTTGTCTTGTCGCCAATCTTTACACCACAATTACGAGATTGAATTTCTACGATGGTGGCTAATTCCACATATTTTAGAAAATTATATGGAAAGTTAAACCGACACTTTCGTATGTTAATGCGCACACTCGTGGTAACGCTGCTGAAACCGCAAGACAATTTCTAAATACGCATGACTCTTGCAATTTAGAAAGAGTGAAATTACTCGGACCTAGTCGAGCAGCAAAAGCTTCTTCGTCGCTTCTCTTTTTATGAGCACTTAATTACGACGTCTACGAACCGATTCTACTCGAGACTTTTACTCGAAAATTTATTACCCAGGCGGGAACGTTTTGTTAAACAACCAAGTAGTAATCTATCTCTTAAGAGTGAAGATATCTTACACAGCAAGTGATATTAAATTCACAATACATATTACGCACTGTTTAGAAAGTAGACGTAATCCGATTGTTCGCGAGTGAATAGTAAAACGTTCACATTAATCGCGTTTCATCGAATGCCATCGTTACTAATATAACGAATTACATTTTTTCAACGAATAAAACTTGGCTAGAAGGAACTATTGGTACGTTCTATTTAATGCATAGGAAACTTGCTCATCGGGCAGCGTGATGTAGGCGGTGCCATAGTTTCACGGTACGATTGGTAACAGAAAGTATTCCTTTCCGAACGATTTCATCTGAGCATAAATCGAAGCGCGCGTTCGATGCCCTGAGCAAATTTCAATTAAATTCAAAAAGATATATTATATATATACACATATACTTACTTACTTATAAAGAAAGAAAAAATATAGAAGAAAGGAGAGACACAAAAAAGACAAAAGGGTCCGAGTAACCAATAGTAAAGAATAATATATCTATATGTCTATTACAAATCTATCGGGAGTAACTACTTCTTGATAGCGATTAAGAACAGAGATAAACCTTTCTCTATCGTCTATGCTCGCTCGAGCGAATCATTTACGGTGCTTCGGAATCGCTTTACCAATCGCGAAACCGTATCAATCATTATCAAGAATCGTAACGCTTATAAATGCACATCGAGGCGAAGGCGGACGGAAAATGGTGTGCTCGATTCTCTCAGAATGCGTTTATCGAGGATCGAGTCTCCTCGGCATTGAAGTTCCTTTTATCATTCGCGGTTAATCGCGGAACACGATTCGTTTGAGAACGGAGTATACTCCGTACGGTGGATCGATAACGACGAAGAATTATCAGGAAGTACGGTAATAAAGATGTCTTGGATGGGAAGTTCGAAGAAAAGAGCACGCGAGCGGAAATCAAACGTTCGTCATATTTTTCGCCCATTTACAAACGTCGAGAATTTCTCCTCGACTTATTTCCATACTCGTAAACTGGGACGATGGTGCGATTAATGTCTTGAAAGGAACACATGCGTTCTAACTTCGAGGAAAGGAAAAGAAGAAGAGAGAGAGAGAGAGAGAGAAGATAAAAATCGTTCGGAAATTCTCTCGATCATCGCCAAGAGCGACGACGAGGAGTTCGATGTCTTTCTAAACATCAAAAGGGATGAAGAACTTTACGAGCACTTTCTCGGAAACGTTATTGACTCCTGGCACTTTCCATTTCACGCGGAACGACATTTTACCGACCGGTAAAATGTCCTTTCTCTCGGCGATCTACGATTGACATTGTTGCCTTGGAAACACGGTGAAACATTTTTACGAAATAACATGTAATTTTGAACGAGGTGTGTCAAGCGGAAAAAGAAAAAAAACTGGAAAGAAAGGATCTCGTTCAAGAGCATATCGATCGAAGTGACGTATCATTACGTCTATTAGGTGTTCGATCGAACCATTTACGTGCCATCGTTACGATCACGCGCACCAACATCGAGGAACTCGCACGTGGCTACATACCTATACCTATACCGTATGATCGTAAGCACATGTATATATGTAAGTGGAGTTTGCACAAGCAGCTTTGCACAAGAAGAGAGCAGCGACTCTGCTTCGAGCCGGTGTTCCGTAAGATGAGACGAGGACAAGGGCAAGGCCAAGTCCACGAGCACTCTGATCATCGTTGCACTTTCCATCCACGGCCTCATCCAACACGAGTTGCTTCTCTCTCTCCTTCTTCTTGCTTCTTTACATTTCTCCCCGTCTTCTTCTCTCCTCGAGCGAGTCGAGTGCACCGACCCAAGACGCGACGTGCCTCCTTGCACGTTCTCTTACTTATCTTCGTCTCGTTTCTTTCCACCAACGAATTCGGCAACCTCGGAAGTTGGGCCTCCTTTTCGGCAAGAAATTTATCGACTCGTTCGACGCCTTGCGATATCTGGTCTTATCGAACGATTGCATCATCGGGAGTGCAGACGTTTTCCCTTAGGGCATGTTAACGTATACAGGGTATTTTGAAAAAGGATCCAATACTTGAAAGGCTTGCAGTACACACTCGTTGAGAAATTCTAAAGGGAATTCTTTTAACGTAAAATCAACTTTTATTATTTATTAGAAAAAACCCATTCGTTTTATCGAAAATTACTAAATCATAAAAGCTGATTTTCGATAGCCTGATATTTCGTTGAATTAAAAAACGATCTCGTTTCTCGGATTAGGTGATTAGACATTTTCGCGTATGTCAATGCTTCCACGAAAGTCGTTCTTTTACGATCCGACCGAGAACTCAAGGTGGTGACTACTCATAATAACAGTCTCATTGCTGTCCGATTATTAATCATTACAAGCTGAATTATTTCTCGGACGGTAACTTTCGCTGATTTTGCAAAAACGAGCTTCTCTTCGTAATCATTACGCGGATACGTCTTATGCGATACTCTTTCTCTAAATCGTGCACATATACGTACCAACATAGACGAAGTTGAAGTCGAGGTGATCACGAAGTATGGCAGGCTGCAAAGTGGCTACGAAGTACGCGAGTTAATCATAGTTCGAGCAAGCCTGTGAGAGAGATAGAGAGAGGAGGATGGCGAAGAGAGAAAAGAGAGAGGGAGAGAGATACATTTTTCAAAACGTAGCGACGGCTAATGTGTCTACTTTCTCGAGCGCTGATTGATTGTAACTCGACTAAAATGCTGGAATAATAACAGCTCTCTCGGGCTACTGGTCGTAACGGTAAACAAGCTTGGAATATGGTGACGTGAATATCATAATGCTCCATTCCACGGTCTAGATGCGGTATTTCCATTGAATTAGCCGTGGAAAATGATAGAATGAGGGAAGGTGCTACGCGATATCATCTACACGATGTTACCTCTAACTCGACTAATTAATATCGTTAGAATTGTTAGATAGGAAGGATCGTTACGAGCCACAAGAAGTATAAGCAGCTATTCATAACCTGTTATCGTTAATTATCTCGTCGATTTCTTTCTTCACGGGGATATGATGTAACGACGATGGCACAAGGACCGACGTATCGATAATTACGATGCCCGATGATCTTCTCCGCGAGCGGACGAACCTTCACATTCGAATCTCGAGAGAACAAATGTGATCTTTAAGCCCGCGATCGTGAGGACTAGGCGAACTTCAACGTTCATCAAGATCCACAATACTACGGTGATCCTTGCACTTTTCACTCTCGGTTACGACGATCCTCGTTGTTGTCGGCGTTGTCTTCGTCTTTGGATGAAAGAGAACGCGAAACCCACGATCGTTGGCTTCGTCGCGACATTAAGCGTATTTTATTGCTCGAACTCTCGGAGTCGGTGTTCGCCATTCTGTTATTATTATTACCGCGCGAGAGAAAGAGAGAGAGAGAGAGAGAGAGAGAGAGAGACTGTCGTGCCGCCTCTCAGTTTTGCGTAACCTTTCGCTTGAACTTTCAGGCCCCCGAGAATCTCGTACGAGAGCTCGTAAGTCCCGGTAAAGTCTCACGGTAAATATCAATGACGACGAGAGACCGTGCATCGGAGACTGAGCGGTAGTATACGCTCCTCGAGTACCCACTACTCCGTTTTTACTCCGTGGAGCGTGAATAATCCAGCGAGTATGCAAATTGTGGCTAATCCGATGAAGGAGAATCGATACGCTCGTTCCCTGCTTCGGTGGGCCTGAGAAAAGGAACGATCGAGTTCTATAAACTTCTCACTAGTGTACACACCTTGTACATGATCGGTAGTGTTCGCTAAACGAAATCGCATCACCGATAAGCATGTTATTTTATTTTTATTTTTATCATCTTTCAATTCGAATAGTTTATGACCGTAAGTGGACCAAATCTCGACAAAATTCCATTACTTTAGCATCTAAAGAATCAAGGCAAAATTAAACTTATTAATAATCAGTTAATGATTGAATTTATGTTATTTATCTAGCGTTAAACTATGCGAACGATTTGACATAAACATTTTATTAAAATTCCAACTTTTCGAGACGCTGGTGTACAAGTTAACTACCTTTCGTAGGAAAGGGTTTAATTAGCGGTAAAAATAAAGGAACGGCTTCGGCACGAGCATCAGAACCAATAATATTTGAGGTATTCATCCGACCGGTTATTTCGAGCACGCGGAATGTCACATTGGCACGATCGAAAGGAAAAAGATTCGAGTCGTTCGGTCTCGCGAGATACATTTCTTCGCGGTGCAATCAAAGGCATAACTTTCCTTGTGTAAAGGGGCCCGCTTGATTGCTTCGACGAATTTTGAAATTACTTTAAATTTTTAATCACAGCTCCTTCATCTTATATGGATTCCTCGTGCGACTAGTATTTAGAACACTAAATAGCCTATTAAGCGTAACATGCTTTATTGACGCTCTTTGAATATCTCAAATTGGATCAATCGCTACTTACAGTTTTAGAAATAATTTAATTTTGTGATATCAGCTTTTGGGAGTAATAAGAAATCTTCTCACGTCGGATCGAAGAGTATGACGTTAAACTTGTTTCAAGTGGCCGACCGTTGTCAAGTGAGCTGTAAACGTAATTGCACTGCCAAATTTGACATACTTAAACGAATCAAGATTTCGCTCGACCTCATACTCGCTTTTCATACTTTTGAAACGTGTTTCCGTATATATCCACGCGTCAATGTAGCCAACGGCCCGATCGTCGAGAAAAAAAATTGAAACATCAGTGCCAGCATGCGGTCTTGCTTTTCATCGTTAAAAACTTAATCCGAAACGTTATTCCGAACTTTCGCGTATGTTCGGTTATCTTCAATCATTTTCTTATTTATTAAAAAACTGTTTGTGTTAAAAAACAAAGAATTACATTCGATCAGTTATTTAAGCTCCATCGTTAACTTGACGGTTTTTCGTTTTAAAGATAGTTAATACCATTGAAATCGAATTTTTTAATTAGAGTATCTTCATTTTTACAACCGAACTTATTTATATTACAACTTAATATAATCGAATAAAATTCCGCGATGAAATACGTACACTAACGAAATGAGAAGCTCGACGATTTATTGATATCGAAATTTTGCAAATTACTTAGCACACAGGAATTATACACTCCCGTTTCCTTATGTAACAACGACGTTACAATGAACGTGGGTGGTGGTGAGACTTGCGAAAGAATCGTCGGCTCGTTTCTTCAAATATTATGCGCTTCGTGTGCACCAGTCCACACTAATGCACTTCCACGTAAAGAGAATTATTTTACGTTCGGGACTTAGGTGTGCATCGTCCGGTCTTACGTGGCATTACCTCATTACATTGCCATCATCAAGAGAACCCAGCCACATGATAGTTTCTACTCGGCAAATAGGTCAACGTTCTAACACACGTTCGCTTCTAACGTATCTAACGTATATGTATCACACATTCCATTTACGTTGAGGTATATGTATCTGTGTATTATGTAAACTATATTTCCACGTAGCTTTCCTCGGATTTATATGATTTTACGCGAGATTTTCACATCGCATTCCAACGAAACGAGACGAGCTCCTAGAAAAAAGATTTTCTTATCGAAATTGATTTCATTTCTAAGACCTTCCAAGATACGATAGATTGTATGAAATTTAGAAAGGCTCCGTCAACGATCGTACTCCGTCGTCGTAAGGTATTCCAAGAAAAGTCGTAACGACGAAAATTTCTCTTCGAGTTAATAAAGTACCAATCGGTCGATTCATCGGGTAAAATTTCCGAACAGTGGTAGAGGGGACCGACGAAACGAGTTCATGGATTCTGATATTTCGTGAAAGTCCTACGAACACGGCCAAATTCGATTCTTCCGGCTCCACTTCCGTCTCCGCTTTCGGTGAGAGGAATCATCGGCGAAAAATGCGCTTGCGATTGGTCTGTCGTACGATTGCATTATGCATTTCTTTCTATACTTCTTGCTATCGTCTGGAAATACCGAAGCAACGCATAATAATCGGTAATAGCGTAAGGAAAAAATTTATGGTCGCTGTTCGATCAGCCGTAACACCTTTTGTAGGAAAGTTCTCCATCGAGAGTCGATGACGAACGAAAGGGAAATAGCACACTTGGAATATTCGTAAAATACGAAGGAATCGACGTTCGACGGAACTTTCACACGCGGATAAAAAGGAAATGAAAAAAAAAACGAAGTTTCCGTTGCAGCCGTAGCGAGCGGCGGTGGCGGTAACGGTGGCAGCGGCAACGGCATCTGGGCGTTGCAGGAGAGTCACTCTACGATGCATTGTCTATTAGCTTTCTAAGGCTTGTCCCGTTCCACGTGTTCCCGGCCTTCCTCGCTTCCTCGATGATCTCATTAAGAGGCCCCGAGAAACCGAGCAGAAAGAATGACATAATCGCCCTACCGTGATTCCTGTTTTCTTCCCTTCGATTCGATCGATCGATCGATCGAAAAATTCAAGACTCTCTGATTCGTTCGTTATACGTATTCTAAATTATCCATTTCCTTTCTTTATCTCTTTTCTTATTATTTCCTTTCTTGTTTAGTTCGTTTCCCGCGTTAGGCTCGGGTGGTAACACCGAGACGATAAAACAGAGCTGCCCTATTGTTCGTAAAACATGAAGAACGAACGAAAAAAGTAACCCGAGTTCCGCGATCGATTTTCCCACGATCGAAAGGAAAGCCACTAGAAACAATAGAAACTTCGTTTATGATCGAGGATCGATCACAGGCGGCACGACACAAAGTACATACGCTTAGTAGGTATCCTAAATTTACATCATTTAACTCGATCACTTGTTTTCCATGAGAGATCGGCTATTCGATCGAGCGTAACGCGAATTATAGTACTCGCTCTCGTGAATGGGATACCAAGCGCTCCTTTCAAAGATCTCCAAATCCAAACATAGACGCGCGCGCACACGGTCGCGCCAATTAAGGCCGAGAATACGAAACACGATTCTCTTTCAGGACGACGCGCCGGGAAATTCATTACCATTGCGTGCCAAATGCACCTATCTTTTCGATAGGTAGAATCTTTTTGCAATCGTGCGACAAACAAGTTCGTTGCTAATAAGTTCGATTTTTTTAAGGTCTCCCGACTTAAAGTTAAATAATTCCTTACCAAAATTGATCATAATGAAATGCGAAAAAAACTGGCGAAAAGCCGACGCCTTGCATCTGACTAAAGATAGACTTGAAAGTGTTCTGTTTGCTCAGAGATTCTTGTACCAATCGAGTTGCAAGTTTCGCAAGCGATCGAGTCTCGTTTCATTATTTCGCGTAGAGCTTTTTGTGCGAGGCATTGAAGTTCACATTGTTGAATTTGCGAAATTATTTTGGGGCGTTATTTAAAATTCAATTGCTTTATGGGTTTTTGCAAAGCTTATAGAAATAGCCAAGAAATTGATTTATCGCTTTTATGTTACCGTATGAGTGAGAGAACCGGAAGTAAAGGAATCGATGTAACTCGAACCGCGATTGTGTAACTTTGATTTAAGATAATTGTCCACGTTAAAATTATCGACGATTTATAAACCCTCGCGATATTATGTCGAGACGATTTATTTCTCTTAATTTATAACAATTAATTTTACGATACTCGTACCCTGTAATCTAAAATATGAAACGCTCGATCTATTATTACACGTATATTATACGAATGCATTACAGCATAGGTGCGATCTTACATAAATTCTTCTTCGTGCTGGATGATTTTATCTGTACTCATTTATGACGAAAGAATGGATTTAGCTTTTTTAACATTCTCAAAAAACGTTACCAGAACGAACCACAAAATGAATCCCAATTCCGCATTCTTTCTCGACATTACCAGCCCGGAGCATCGCTTCTCTTCTTTTCGCCATCTCGCGCGAGCGTAATTTGAGCATTACGTAAATAATTCGGATGGATAGTCTTTATCTCGCTAGGAAAGCACATCAGAGATAAATCGATGATAACTTTCATCCGAGAGAGAGAAGGATGTTTGGCGGAGTTTCTCTCGGAATTCCACCTCGATACTTTCGTCCCGTCGAGAGAGTATAATATAATCTCGTCGATAAACGAGAACACAATTCCATCGTTTTATTCTAGAATCCAGATAGAATGGCTACATCATTCCTCGAATAAATACACGTTCCGTGTGACATAATGACGAGTTTGTAGAATGATACAGGTGGTAATCTCATTCGCAGAGCGAATGATAATTCTAATGAAGATCTCGAACTCGCGCGTTCAGCGTACTGCGAATTTTTCTTGCAAAAATTTTCTATAAAAAAAACGAGTTTTCCCATTAACCGATTTCACTGATGACATATACATAAGTACGTATTATACAAACGTCATATAGCTATATAATAAACTGGAACGGATCGTATGGACTTCCCGCGAATTAGAGTAGTACCCGCTATAGCTTCGCGTTTTCTAATATTCCATCGGTAGAAACGTAGAATATCGGAGGCTGGGCTAGAATGCGCCGGTAACGATACCGGATTGCGACATCCGATCGTGTCTCCTGCGTCAGAGAGTACATAATGTATTAACCCAGCCAGTACGCGCGACGTTTGTATCTTACCAATAACTAGAAATCTGAAATTCCTCTCACGTGTTCCATTTCATTAGGCTCGATGTGTATTTTACCCTACGCTTGCTTTTTTCAAAATGCAAAATATAATTGCCTCTTAACTAGATACGATTGCATATATGTATGTGTTTCTGTTCTGTCCGCGTGTGTATGCCGTTATCCTGTGTACCAGTTGAACCGAATGAAAAATCGACAATCAACGTCCGATCTTAATCGCCATATGTCGATACGTCAATCTTTCCTTATTTTTTTCATTTCATTTCTTATCTCGGAGAGTGAGAAATGTAAATTTCCTCTCATAATTAACCTCTGATTGGTATTTGTCGAGCATGTTGAAAAATGTCAAAAAAACGAATTCCTTGCGATTTATTTATTTATTTTTTTACACTTTTATGCAAGGATTATGGAACAAGCGAATGTATTTCATGAACTTTTTATTCTTCTATCTTCTATCTTGTACATATGTATATTTGCACGTAAATAATTTACTAATATAACACATTATTATATTACAATAATTTTCCTGTATATTACAGTAATTTTCATGTATATAACATGTACATATATACGCTAAAGTTACATTCGTATAAATACAAAGTACAGATATTTATTTCGTCTCTTCGATTTTCTGTGTCCTGCAGATGACACGTTAGACCAATCGGCGTCCTCCTCCTTTTGGAGTCCTGCAATAAAATCTCAAGACCTTTATTCCACGGAAACAGATTTTTTCCCCCCAGGACGCGGATTGCAACAAGCAAATGCAGCGTCTAGTGCCTTCCGGAGCGGCTTCGGTGGTATAGACAATCTGGGAAGCCGTGGTGCTACGATAAGACCACCGAGAACAAGACCCCTCGATTACAGCGAAAGAGCCACCGCGGAGTTGCGTAGAAATCCTTCTCTCTCCTCTCCGGATGAGTGCGCTCGTGCCTGCCGCGAGAACGAGCCACCGAGGATATGCTACTATCACTTCACGCTCGAATTCTACACCGTACTTGGCGCGTGAGTATGATTTTGATTGACGTTAACAATTAATCGATTCTCAATTCGCTTCGTTCGTTTTTATTAAAAATATGTTAGCTTCCGGCTCGTATCTGATTTCAAAGATATATTAAAATTATATAATATAATATAGTATTATTAATATTGACACATCTAATTTCAAATATCTGAATTTTTTTACACATCTAATTTCAAAGATATATTAAAATATATATTATAGTAATATCTAATACAATATAGTATCATTAATATTATATCATATTATATATAAAATATATATTATAATATATTGAATAAAAATATGAATTAAGATACGTAAAGATAAATTAACCCGTTGCACTCGAGGACTCCGTCATGGAACCATTATTATTTGAACACAACAAACTTTCACCTCGTAAAATTCGCTTCACAGCGAAACCCTCGTGTGCAAAAAGTTAACATCACTCATCTCGAATATAGAATTTTTGTAAATCCCTAAATTTGTATCACAAGCCGAGTAAAATAAATTTCTAACAATGTTTAGGGCGTGTCAATTATGTACGCCGAACGCAACAAACGTCGTCTGGAGCGACTGCCAGTGCGTTCTCGCCGACGGTGTGGAACGTGGTATCTTGACAGCAAACAGAATGATCCCAGGACCGAGTATTCAAGTTTGCCAGGGTGATAAAGTCGTAATCGATGTAGAGAATCATATGGAAGGTATGGAAGCGACTCTTCATTGGCACGGTATCTTACAGAAGGGTTCCCAATATTACGACGGTGTTCCATTTGTAACACAGTGTCCTATACAAGAGGGTAGCACGTTTAGGTAAGTGCCATACTTGCTCCATATCGAAAGGTATCGTGTGCGTTATATCAAGATTGTTAAAAAATATAACTCGTATGATTCTTTGGTTCCTAAAGGTATCAGTGGACCGCTACCAACGACGGTACACATTTCTGGCACGCGCATACCGGTTTACAGAAGATGGACGGACTTTACGGAAGTATCGTCGTTCGTCAGCCACCTAGCAAAGACCCCAACAGCAATCTGTATGATTACGATTTGACTACTCACGTGGTATTCCTCAGCGATTGGTTCCACGAAGCCGCGGCTGAACGATTCCCAGGTCGCCTTGCCGTTAATACCGGTCAGGCACCTGAAAGTGTTCTCATCAACGGAAGAGGACAATTTAGAGTACGTATTACATTTTTCGTTGTTGTTACATAAGTATTACTTCGAAAGATCGGATGATAAATCGTTGGTTATACCCATAGGATCCTAACACAGGCTTCATGACCAACACGCCACTCGAAGTTTTCACGATAACACCTGGACGTAGATATCGTTTCCGATTAATCAACTCCTACGGATCTGTCTGTCCGTCACAAATCACCTTCGAAGGTCACGCGCTGACCGTAATCGCAACCGATGGTGAAGCTGTACATCCCGTTACCGTGAATACCATCATCTCGTTCTCTGGTAAGTCCGATGTTTATCTCGTATCGCGTTAACCATATGTCACGAATCGGAAAAATATCGATAACGCGTGTACGGGCGTTCGAATGCTGCTGATACCGTTTGAAGAACGAAATCTCTGGGTTTATTTGAAAAAGTTATAAAGAATGTATTGGATATCTGTATTGGAACGGTTTCAGGGGTCCAGTTCTTCAGAAATAATTTATAAACTTCTTCTCGATGTTACGCAGGTGAACGTTATGATTTTGTCATAAACGCCGACCAACCAGTCGGTGCATACTGGATACAAGTACGATCGCTCGGTGAATGCGGTATTGAACGTGCTCAACAGCTGGCCGTATTGCGTTATGCGCGTGGACCTTATCAACCAATTACAACGCCACCCTCGTACGATTTCGGACTCCCACAGGGTATCGTAAGTATATGGAAAATGTCAATTTTTATTCTTCTTTGCATATTTTATACAACTGTTGATACATACGTATAGAAAAGACGCAAAAGGCTACTAAACAATTAATTATCGTATAACCAAGGCTCATCTCCCAAAACTGTCCCTTGTCCCTTATTATATGACATAAATCTTACGATACTTTGATCCTTGAAATTTATGACTTTTGCTAACGCGTCTACGCACTAATTCGTCAACGACATCTTAACCGCGTCTATGAATCATTCCATCAACGGCTATTTCCTCGCTACCTCATCTACCGTGCGATTCATCAATGACGGGCGATTGGTAAAAGAAAACTCGTTTTACGGAGAAACGTTTGCACGATTCCAGGTACTGAACCCGCTCGATGCCATTTGTAACCGTCCACGAGAAGACGCCATTTGTGTGAGTCAATTGAAGAATGCCCACCCAGTCGACGAAGGAATTCTTCGACAACGTCCGGACGTGAAAATATTCTTGCCCTTCCGCTTCCTGTTCTACAGACCGGAGGAAGTCTTCCAGCCGCAAACGTACAATCGTTACTTAGGTAAAAAAAA
>JAIFRP010000026.1:6238846-6249679 GCA_032403825.1 Odynerus spinipes
CTCTCTCTCTCTTTCTCTCTCTCTCTTTCTCCCTCCTCTCTTTGTACAATTTCGATTTTCCTTTTACTTTGGCTGCGATCGTCCATCCGTAATAGTAAGCGAGCGACGTGCCAAACATTTTTTTTTCGTCGGCTTACTTCAATGGCTGGGGTAGCTTCTGATAAGTGAGTCTCCCTATCTCTCTTTATCTTGCAGCGGCGTATGATCGAATGGTACGCACGCGGAGAAAAGTGAAAGCGGACCGCTAAGAAGAATGAAAAAGAGAAAGAGCCGAGGGAGCAAGACGAACGGACAAACGGATACGTACGAGCGTATACACATTGACGCACCCACAAAAAGATAGGAGTACAGAGATGGAAAAAGGAAAAGGCAAGGATATAAAACGATCTTATTACCATCGGAGGTCGCCCTGCTGTTAAAACGGCTCTTCTTCTTTGTGGTCTCTTTCTCTCTCTCTCTCTCTCTCTCTCTCTCTCTCTCTCTTTTCTTTCTCTCTCTCCTTCGGTCTGACTCTCCCCCGGCATAACGCTTTAACTGCAGGGATAGGATCCGCGTACGCTTTCGCGTTTATGACAATGCCATTTCGTACGAGCCGACAATCTGTGTGTTTCGCATAGATGTAGACACGAACGAACACAAACACAATTCCAACGCAACCTCCCTACCTCCGTACGACGTCAGCTCGGAGACGTTTCGCGTACTCACGCACGTGTACGCGCGAGCGCGCAAGCGAGCGAGCTAGGAGTTATGCTCTACCCGTGCATTGGCGCAGACACGAGAATCTCTAATTTTTCTTTTTTCTTTATACGTCAATCTTTACGTAAAATCGTTGAAATTATTCTCGTTTCTCGTCGATCACGAAAGAAGTAGAAATTTTTCATATTATTTGCAATAGAACCTTATACCGACGTAATAACGTAAGCAACTATTGATTGTTCTTAACAAAATACTGTATAAATTGCCGATATTAAAATAGTCGTATCTATAATGAATGTTTAGATGTCCTCAACGATAGGCAGATTTTGTCAGGATTTAAGATCGTTTTTAACGAACGAGA
Organism: Odynerus spinipes; assembly: GCA_032403825.1. NCBI lineage: Eukaryota > Metazoa > Arthropoda > Insecta > Hymenoptera > Vespidae > Odynerus > Odynerus spinipes. The sequence goes on from JAIFRP010000026.1 coordinate 6,239,904, forward strand.
AAAGGACGACGCCCATGTTTGTAGAGTCCGGGCAAGGTACCAAGACGAAGAGGATACGCGTATGACGCGCAAAGAACGCCTCGACGATTTCGTTCCGACATCGCCTTCGGGAGAATCACGGACATAAATCATGAACTTCACTGACACGTCCGATTTGCCGACTGCCACGGGCGCAAGCTAGTACCTACTCGAGTTCCGAGGATCACGCAATGTCAAGTGCTTAACCTTTTCTCGGCTAAACGTCGCAAAAATCTTCAGCTTCCTTTAAATGAGAGGCAGTGATTTTTTTCCTCTTCATTCTCGGGCACGAGAGTTTCTCGTATTTCCCTTTCCGCCAGTGTGGTTCTCGACTTAACTCGGAAATTATGAGCGCGTGATCGTCAGGAATTCCTCTCCGCATGAAAAAGATTTTTCAACCGTTTGAATCAACGACCAAGATCGTTATCAGGCTTTTCATTGAAGTTGACGTACGAGTAGTTAGCTACGAAGTTTCTAGCGTAGAGCAAATGATTGCGATACCGTCCAATGAACGTCTCGTACACAGCTATTACAGCGCTGTTACATCTTTGTAAATAAGCCGACCAGTCGGAACGATCGACGTCTCTTCCATGGTGAAGTTTAGAAGATTTTTTCCATAAAGAAAACCAACACTCGAATAGAACGAAAGAAGGAGAACAAAATTGCAAAGAACAGGTTCTTATAACTTTTTTGTTTGTTATAGGTGTACACCCGAACGAGTTAATTGACACAGTGACTGCAATTGTTCGAACGCTGGGCGGCCTTTCATGCGCAACGATACAAATACCAGGCCGAAGAAATAAAGTTATAAAATCGTAACAGCACGATTTTGCAAAGTTTAAATTTAACGAGGTTTAAACTTCAACGTGGGGATAAGTGCACGTGCATAGCTACGTATTTATACCCTACGTATAAATATATACATAGATAGTTGAACATATGTGTAGGTATATACTATGCCTATGTATACCTATTACTCTCCCGCCCTTTCTCTCTTTCAGCCGTTACACACGGCTTTTGGTATGCCGCGCGTAGTAGTAGTAACGGCGTTTTTGCACAGACGATACGTTCACGGATAAACGCGCAATTTACGCGGCACGTGTTATATGCCGTTCGCGCGCCCTATATACATTTGAAAGATCATAACTCTTCGGGTTATTCTTTTCCAGTACCGGCCCTATCTGGCTACTCCTCCAACGAGAACGAACAAGAGAGAGAGGGGGAGAAAGGGAGAAGCACAGAGTGGAACCCTCTCACCGATTTCCAACTTTCCATTTTTTTCACGACGACTCTCTAGCTCGCGAGACTTATTGTACCGGACGGGTTTTCGTTCGCGATAAGAAAAGGACGTCAAAAGTGTGGACAGCTCACGAGCATTCGAGCTCACCACGAGTCGAGGAATCGTTGCGTAAGAAACTACCAGCCTCTATTTGCATTCCTACTACGATCGATAAATTTATCGATTCGGTACGGGTAAACAGCCGTAGTGCTTAAGTGCCTTACGTTTTTCGCCTCGTTTCGATAACTCGCTTGTCTTCTATATTGATTTATCGAATTATTGAATGTTTTTTTTGTTTTTTGTATCATAAGAAAGTATTTGTTACGATTAGAGGAGTTTTACATTGATCGAGGGAAGATCGATTTATTTATCGTTAATCGATATTTTATAGGACAAAATCGACGATATTGTTACGATTTTGATTACCGACAAAATTTGCCGGTCCACTGCGAAGAAACAATTTGGTACAGTGTCGTTGTTGCCTTTGTACCGTTATAATGGCAATACAAACATTCCTCCATTTGCATAGAATTTCTATCGTTCCGCTGCATTCTTCGAGTACGGCAATGGAAACAACACGCCCGTAGTAGCCGTGGATGGAGCTCGAATACGGAAGGTAGGTACCAATTTCAAGTGGGATCATATTTTCACGATTCTATCGATTCTATCGAAACTATTCTACACTGGTACGAAGAAGACAATTGAAAAGGAATCGAGACGAAAAAGAGTAATATTTCTCTGTTTTCGATATTTCATTCGAACGACGACGTATACTCACTTTCATTGACGTTTAATGCCGGCATGGTAATATGTGGAAAATAATGGACGCGGGAACACAGGTGAAATCGTTTTATTCTACGTACAAATATACTATGGGCATTGTACTCTCTATGAACGCTCTTTTCGTTTCCGTTTGCTGTGACGTAGCAGCCGTTTCTGCTGCTCTAGCTCGTAACGCTCGAAACGATGCGTGATTCCCAGTAGCCACGATTACCTCAACCTTCCACATTTTTACAACGTGATTCCGTTAAATTGTTAATACCGAGACTGGTCGACTCGCAAGCTCGAATGAATCGCATCTCCGGGAAATCGTGTTCTCGAAATTGAATCGATTGTCATAGCGGATTACATCGTGTTCGGGATCGTATTATTTAATCGTAAAATATTTCAAACGTGTGTCTAGATATTTCGCGTATCAAATATTTAATTTCTTACAAAGTAGAAACTCGTCGTGTCTAATTAATTTCAAATTAAGTTTCGTATGGAATCTTTAAAGATGAGTCGACAATCGTATGAGTCGTGCACTCGGTAATTTTTCAAAGAATTCCACGGTAATTGATCACGTAATTGCGACAAAATGTCCCTTTCCGTGGAAATAGATACAAGAATGAATTTTGACAATAAGACTCTCGCGTAATTACTCTTCAAAGATGAGAACGAAATTCAGCTGATCATTACGTTAAACTACGGCGATAATTATTATTTAATTACACGAGTCTCGTACGAATTAATGGGTAAAGAAAAATTTTCCAATAATCATTTCGTTAATAACATAATCCAAGAATTATACATCGTTGGACGTTGTACAAGAAACAAAGTAAAAAGTCGAAGGTAATTCATGATCGTATAATCGATTTAAAGATCTATAGCGGCAACTCATCGATCTCTCTCGATATCACAACACTCGTCATGGATCCCTCTCTCTCTCTCTCTCTCTTTTTCTCTGCTCGCAGCATCTCTAAATAAGGTGGTGCAGAGGCAGCATCGACGCGCGTCGTCCTTCTCACGAGAGCGTAACTAAAGAAATTACGTTAGTCGATTATAAATTCGGTCTAAAAGTAATCTAAGCTCGTATTCCATCGGAGTCTCGGTTATAGCTATCGGCTTACTGCATTTATCATGGCAAATTGCGTTCTTTGACTCAAGGATATCTACCGAGAGTGAGAGAGAGAGAGAGAGAGAGATAAAAAGAGAGAAGTCGTAGAAGTCAACGAAGAGTCAGAAAAAAATGATAACGTATTTTATGTTTCCGTGTAACGACGCTTGGCTTCGCGTACCGAGCCAACGATGGAGGCCTCTAACTTGCCGTGGACACGAACGGCGAGAAGAGAATGAAAAGAGACACGGGGAGCTTCGAGACTCTCTCTCTCTTTCTCTCTCTCTCTCTCTCTCTGTCTCTCTTTCTTTGGCTATGGACAACGAACGAGTATTATGACCCACCTTCTCGTCTGGAGGAGTCTTGGAAGAGAGACAGAGAAGAGAACACGATCGGAGTTTCGATATTACGTACGAGCGCCGTACTATATGTAGAAGCGTACGAGACCTCGTCTCGCACTTTCGCAATCCTTTAAAGAAAAGACTTATTATCGTATGGCTAAACGTAGGCTGCTGTATAGAAGGCTGCCGAGCGTAGGTCGAACTATCCCGCAGAGTAGCGCTCGTTCTCCGAAAATGGACATGTGCATTCGATGAGAGGAGAAACAGAAGAAGAAAAGAGAGAGAGAGAAAGAGATGGAATTTCTAACTTTCGTTTTATTTGCGGTACGTTGCACTTCGATGCGTTCCATTCCGACAGTTATTTTGTTTATTTTTACTATCCCTTTCGTACGATCACAACATTCGTCAAACATTTAAACATTTTCAATTGTGCTTATATTATCGTGATTTATTGTGTGATGTTGAGATTTTTATATGTATATGATTTGTGTATTTGATAATCAATATGATTTTTTTTTTAATTTGTAGATAGATCGAGGAATGGATGCTGCATGCGGTACTCTCAATTTTCTAAAAAACTTACTTATCGTCAAAACATTGAAGAGACATGCTACTTGACAAGCTAAACTCTAACTTGCAATTGGCTAGAAGGAAAGAGAAAAAAGGAAGGTACAACGAGGCATAAAAAAGAGACGGAAAGAGAGATTCCTGTGATTACGTGAGAAATGAGACATATGAGACACGAGAAATATTTCATGCGAGACACGTATTCGAGGACACGAGGTTCTATGTCATAGACAAGGCTATATGCGTGTCCGCGTATGATAGCACACGCATTGATCCATCGGTTTCTTCTTTCTCTTCTCTCTCTCCCCTCTTTCTCTCACTCTCTCTCTCTTTCTCTTTTTCTCACTCGCTCTTTGTACTTTTATTCGTACTCGGTAACTCAATGCTCTCTTCGAGACTCGGGAAAAGCGAGCGATTATTTTCTCATGTACTTTTATTTGCCGATAGTTATCGATCGAAACTCTAACGTCTTATTGGAAATGCAATCATCCAGGAGACGCAAAGGAATGGGAACGCGCGATGAAACAAAAGGAACTCGTAAGTTCGTCGGAGTTCGTCTAGATCCCTGATCGCGATATCTCGTGTCCGATGGAATTTAAAATTTCAAGGGGAATTGAAATGTTCTCGCATCGGCGATTAACTTTGAATTTACGTTCGAACGGAGGGAAATCGTAGATAAGTATCTCGTTTTATCATATAAAGTTATCAGGAATTTCAACTCTCGTCGGTTTCTTATTTTATTCATTGTCCTGTTAGCATTAACATCGGTAACGGTAATAATAATTCGCTTTTATCCTTTTGCAGATCTAATGGCGTGCGACCTAATTGGAACATTCTCTGTAGAGTTTCTTGCCGCTGCACTTCAATCGGATTTTTAGAATCTCAAGCTCGAAGACGCTATTGTATTAACTACGATGACGATTCGATCGTAGATTAATCTTACTCATCGTCATCGACCGATCGAGTATCTGCGCTCAGCAGCATCCATCCGATCGGTCCAGCCGCTGATCGGGACTCTAGTAACCCGTAATCGAAGGTCACTCGACGTTAAAACGTTCGATCGTGTACGTACGCGCCACGCGGAAAGTAAAAGCCTTCGACAACGAGCTCAAATATTTCACTTAATGGTATTCAACCCATTAGCATTATCTTATCACGTCTGAAAGGAAGCAAGAGATCAGAGTATTTTACAAGTACCACTCAGCATACCGGCTAGTATAGAAAGAAAATAAGAGAAAGAGCGAAGGAGAGAGATAAAGAGAGAAAGGTGTTATTAAAACCCTCTCGGTACTTTTTCTCGTGCGCGAACCCCAAGCATCCTATCCACAGCGTTTCGCGGAATAAGATAATTGCGAATTACACTTTCCTACTCGTATTACGGACAGGCGTTACATCACCGTTCCTATAATGTTCCCTCAAGGTCAAAGAATGCGAGAAATTGTAAATTACAATGCTGTCTCCCCGCAGTTTTGCAGTTATCAAATATCCCATGACAAAACGAGCGAGGAGGCGTTTTTTTATTTTTATTTGTCGTCTCTTCTAGACACCCATATCCGCAGGTATACTACACGTATTTCCATTTGAAGAAGGAGAGAGAGAGAGAAGTGATAGGATGACGCGTTTTAACGAGGTTCGCTTTTGCATACCAAAGATCGACAAGAGAGAGAAAGAGAGAGAGGGGGAGAGATGGAAGATGGAAGGCCGATAGAGACAAAGAAAGAGAAGGAAGGAAGACCACTATTGTGCGTGAGTGTGGACTCTGTTGCATTCCTCCTCGTAATAGGTAGACCCTACAGTTCTGCAGCTTTTCGTCGCACGATATATATTTTGGACCGGTGCGGAAGAAGAGAGACGAAGGAAGAGGAGTCACGCCACTCAGCATCCCTTTCTTTCCTTCTCTCCTCTTTTGCCGGACACATTTCGCTACCGCTTCTACGAATGGTGAACGGAGCGCTCGAAGCGAGATAGCCTCCTTGCGTCTCGCATTTTAATCCTTGCATAATATTTTTTTATCTTCGACGACCATGATCTCCACGATCAGAGAAGAGAGATTTTATGGAAACGTAGGCGCACCATTGGAAACAAGCCGCTGTAATTTTTGAACCGGTTGATTTTTATATCCAAATACGTGGGAGGAAAACAAATTTTATGCTCGACGATCGCGATAATTTTTTTTCTATAAAAGTACATGTAATCTGAGAGCGGTGATGAGAAATTTTCTAACGACGTTCATGAAACGAATATGGGATTTTAATAAACGTATGTGTAGGTATATTGCTAAATAAAAATTTTCCGTGCCCCAGATTTCTTCAAATTCAAGCAAAACAGCTGGTAATTAAATCGTGTAATTAATTATGTAATAAAGAAGATAACCCGAAGAATAGCGCAGACGTTACGCGTGGACGAGATTCTAATCGGCTTAGCGAACAATTTTAGAAAGTTTTCGACTGCATCACGGTGCGTGAATAACCAGTGAAAAATATTAGATAATTATTTTCCTTTATACAGCACCGTGCGAATAAATATATCATTCAAAACGGTATCTACTGAATTTTAGAACAATAATTTCATCAAATAATCCGAACCATTTTAGTCTTTTTTTTTTGCTAAATAAACTATTCGAAGATAGAAACCATCGAAGTGAAAAATGAAAGAACAATACAGGAAATTTTCAAACTCACCTCGCTGACGCAGAGCGCCACCAGAATCCACCAGGCTGCAGTCACGATTCTACGCGAGATCAGACGAAAGCTTCTCCGCTTGCACGCTGACATTTTGGTAGCGTGCATGGTCCACGCGCTTCGCACGATGATCGAGGAGAGGTTGTACGATAAAGTATAGAGAAAAAAGAAAAAGAGAAGACAAGAGTGCCTTGAATATCACGTACGCCGACGTCGATAAGTCTTTGAGGCCGGTATCACGTCACATTTTCCTTATTTCCCAAGAAGAGTCTCATCGTATCGCGATTGTGACCGCGTCGTCGATAGGTGGTCTCTTCGACTTCTTCCTTCTGGCCACGCGGTATATATACGCGTGTGCGTACGTCTATGTAGATACGCGTGAGTAAGCGTGTGTCAGTGAGACTGGTCCGTTCTTTTCTTCGATGGAGTCAACACGAAAGACGCAATACGTTGATCCGTTCACCAAAGAGAAGGAGGAGGAAGAAGAGAAGAAGAAGAGAGAATAGGAAAAATACTACACACTCTCTCTCTCTCACACACACTCTTTCTTTCCTTTTCTCTGCAAAAAGGCTAGGAGAGTACGCGCAAGATCGAGAATTCGGCTTTGGAAACGTCCTTTGGAAGAACGACGGCGACGACGACGGATTCGAATGGAAGCGAGTGTTATACTGGCGAAATAATGACCGTCCGTGCCTCCCGAGGTGGCCCCAGGGACGCTCAGGTGTTCGTTCAAGTGTGCTTGGTGGGGGACAGGACGGTACCGCAGCGGCCATTCCCTTCTCGTCTCGATACCTCTACAATCCACGCATTCATGTCCCCGGAGCTACCTCGCGTCGCTTGCCACCACTCCTCGCACCGTTACTTCCGTTTCTCGTTGTTTCCGACATGTGGCAGCAGCTTGCGATGGTGTTAGAGGTAAAATAGATATCGATCGTACCGACGGTTGTTCCGGGTATTTCAATTGGAACGAGCGTTGATTCTCACAACGTAAGATGTGTTTTTAATAATTATTAGGCGATTTCTATATCTTCTTCTATGATATTTCAATTCTCTCAAGGTATTTTAAATATTCGTAAGAAATTGCGTTTAATAAGCATTGACGATTTATCTTCATGTAAAAGGGTTAAACTTCGTTATGCTAGTAAGTAGAAAAATCTAAATGCAAAAAGGGAATTTATTCGTATTCCAAGCTGTGTTGCAGAACAAGCTGACTATCCAGCATCCGTCGTTTTTTGGAACAATGGAAACGATCGATAAGCTATTACATAGCATGGTGTGAAACGTTTACGGCACAATTGCCCGCGTCCTCTAAACACATAACGCCAGTTTATGGCGATATTCAAATTGATAGCCTCGAGCTTTTAAAGCCGATAGACGCTTACTAGGGAAGATAAAGTGTCAATTTCATGACATTATCATTTTTGTATTAAGTACACTCTTCGTCGTAAACGTTTTCATTGTACTTAAGATAGTCGAAGACGACGAAGTGCATCTCGTGTACTTTAAATATCCGATCGTCGTTCATATTCAACGAAATATTATCCAACGAAAAAAGTAACGACGACCGCATTACGCAAAAAGAGAAGAGAATTTTTCGCAGTACCAGCGAGCGGAGCGTTTGGCGAAATTCCATTGGCAAGAACCCATATAAACGATTTTTTTGTCCACGTCTAGAAAGCGAGACTGAAAGTTTCCCGACGACTGATAAAATACTTCCGGCTGACGATCAACGCACTTCACCTTCCTAGTCTTAATAACAGCAATTATTATTACCGTTTTGCAGCTTGAAAAGGATAATGCTACTACACCTGCTGGTATTCCTCCTCCGCGGCGGAGGTGCAACTGACGAAATTGAATCTCACGTTATAACATAAATTTCATCCGCGGAAGCACCGCGTCACTTCGAAATGGACCAAAAGTAATCGAATTTTCACGATATGTCGGAAATAACGTTAAAAATGGACGTGACATCTAATTTAGCGATTTTTTGAAAAAAGGAAGCACGAATAGAGAAAGTTTCTATTTATCGTATCGTATCGCGGAAGATTTATTAACCGACGGTAAAAAAAAGGGACGGACAAAAAAACAAGAACAAATGGAAAAAGTCGAGCGAGTAAGCACGAGAAACGCAAGAAAACCGAGATCTCTTTCCTATTCACGCTGGAGTTGGTGGTACCGTCGAGAGAAAAATTTCATCGACCGTTTTGATCTCACGCGAGAGTCGCATTACCCTTTTCCTTACTCCTACGAGTAGGCGCGAGCCTATAAGAGAGAGGATACTAAAGAACGCGTAGAAAAATTCTCCGCGAGCTCTTTCCTGCCACTCTTCGCCCCACGAAGACAATCGATGTTGCGCTGCCGAGAAAACGACGGAGAGAGCGCGAAAGGAGAACAATTCTCTTGAAAATCTCAAAAGCTCTATCCACTTCTCGCACCACCGTCCACCTCCGTCCATCCGTCTCTCTTTCGCTCTATCGCTCTCTCTTTTTCTTGCTCATCGCTCGAGAAGAGACGGAAAAGCATCGAGATGGATGTATAGCTGACGGTAGAACGGAGAAAAGGAAAGGAGAATGAAAAGCAAAATAGACGAAAAAAAGAGAAACGATTTCGCGAGGGAGGGGGGAGGATGTAAAACTATGGAAACGGGTGTAGTGGGTGAAGGGTGGGGAGGAGGACGTTTCATCTACAGCCGGTAAAAGTTGGCGAAGCGTCTTTGACACGCATTGGACGAAGAAAACCATGCTGCCCGAGCATTCGCAAACACGGAAGCGGAGCGTTTAAACGTGAGTAGTATAGATAGAGTAGTATGAGAGAGAAGGGTTTGGGGAGAGGAAGATGAGTAGAGTGAAGAGATAGGAGATAGAGTGGAATAGATATGTGTATGTGTGTCTTCAGTTTCTCTCTTCCTCACCCTCTCTCTGTTCCTCTCCTCCTCTCACCCTCTCTCTCTCTTTTTCTTCTCTCTCTCTTTCCCCTCTCTCCCTCTCTCTTCTCTCTCTTACCTCTCTCTCTCT
>JAIFRP010000026.1:6249715-6284712 GCA_032403825.1 Odynerus spinipes
CTCTCTCTCTCTCTCTCTCTGTTTTCTCTTTCCCCTCTTTCTCTGATCGTCGATGCGTTAGAACGAGGGTAGTCGAACGGGGAGAAGGAAGATGAGGGAAGCGAGCGCAGGCGTCGACATATCGATTCAAAAAGCCTCTGGGCGACACCCTCGCGTTTCACGGTCGAGCTTCACTGCTTCACCGGCAAACTAGTGGGTAGTACGCGCACGCGACACAGGTAAGTGCTAAATCTCTACTCTGAATTCTTTACCGAACGGAATCCCTTTTGAAAAAATTCACATTAATGAGCTCCCTTATCAATCTCGAGTCTTCGATTCAGTAGTTCTCTTTCTCGTGTCCTCGAATAAAAAATTTCCGCCGTCGCGTACTCGAGAGTGCAATCGCAACGTTCTTTTCTCTCTTATTTTTCTTTTTTTTTTGCAAGGACGTAGGAAAAGCCGGTTCATACGAATACGTGTTCGAATGCACGTGTGCGTTAGTAAGTGTGTGTCTGTGTGTGTGTGAAACCACGCGCGTGATTATGTATGTACGTGCAAATGAGGGAAGTCATACCGCCGCGAGAGAGATTCGAGCTCGAAGCGCGCAACTTTTGGCTGGTTCGATCACGCAGATGTGGCGCGCATCGCTTTCACGTGACGGTTTCGCCTTCTGCGGTTCCTCGTTGGGGTAGTTCCCTTCGGTATTTCAGTCTACGCTCGTGGGGGTGAGTAACGGTCTGTGCAATACGTTCTTACTAGTCAAAGTTGCTATTTCGAGGGAAAGAAAGAGAGAAAAGGGCGGAAAAGCGGAAAAAGCGCTCGCCTTCGTCGAAGATTAGAAAAAAGAAGAAACTTTGGAGATAAAGAGAGAAGGGGAGAGATTTTACGAGGTAAGAATTCTGGATTTCTCGAAAACTGAGAATACGATACGATACGATAGGAAGATGTTCAATTCTCCTTCGAATAAAGGTGGTGCCCATGGGGTTTTAAAGTTACGTTCGTCGTAGCTGTCCGTTACGACGTTCAGAGGGGGGAAAATCAATTTTTATCGCGCGTTGCTGCGTGTTATTCGCTCCGTGAAATTCAATAGATAGATTCTGACTTGCTTAGTTGGAAAGCAATTAATTTCATTGTTACTGTTTCCAATAAAATAATAGAAGAATTTATAACAATTATATTCTAATTAGTTCACTTCCATTCTTAATCCAGTAATCTAGCGATCATTTTTTTTTTTCATTCTAATTAAGATTCAGTATAGTTCGGAATCTTGAGAAGTTAATAGCCTACTACGTAAACGAAACTTTATGTAAGGAATTAGTCACCCTTTTTCATTCGAATCAATTGACTTTTTTGGACTCATTTCAAACCTTCACTGTCATCTTCCTATAAAATATACTTGGAAATATACATATATCGTGTCTCGAGATCGCTTATTCTATTAGGGTTTCGCGGTGGATGGATACGTCGGTGTTGATTAGTTTACGGTAGACGGTGAAAGTTTCGGAAAGCTTTCACAGTTTAAACTGCTTATAGTTAATTTATCTAAATGTTGTACGGGAAAGGCGAACGCTCTGCATCGACATCGAAGACGGCGGAAATTAAACGGCAACTAATTTTATCGGACCATACGTTTATCTGCATAGAACGAACATAAGCGCGAGAAGTCTCTTCCCGAACAATAATCCGACGTTATCGAGTGCGACGATCTTTCGAGCAGAGAATAAAGAGCTTTTCGGTGCTTCCACGGAACGTAATAACGTTACGTTCGTGATATCGATGATGTTCGACGATGGCAAGGCTTATCGAACGTAGGATAAATCGTTTCGGGTTATCGCGATACTACGCTCTTAACGGGTGGCCTAACAACACGAGGATGAATTTCCGTGTAATATCCGTTCGACGAGATAGCCGTAAACGGGAAATAGAATCTCGTTGTTCGTGAATCGCAACGAAAGGTGGGCGGTCGAATTGATCGAAAATTCCGTACCGTTGTCTAATTATTTGCATATTAAGTTCTATCGGAATTTTTCACGCCAAACGAATCAACGAGACGAACTGAAACATTTATCCAGATATTACTTCCGCGTGAGAGCGACCGATTGAATTAATTAACGAACACTCGGCACGCGGTGCACTTGGTAAAGTTTATTATTAAAAGCCGAACGGGAAATCGATCGTACGGCACGATACGAGAAATAAATTTGACATCTTGCCGGGGAAAGGTATGGGGAAGTTATCGCTGGCCCACATATTAAAGTCTCCGGGTGTAATAAAATTCTCCCCTTCGAAAGCGGTATAGCGATTTCCAGTCTGACCGGCACTGTCATTTTCTACTTGCCTTCTTATCGATACCCTCCAGCCGTTACATATTTTCACAGACGCGCAATTTTCGAGCTCACACGAACCGATTAGTTTGCACGAAAAACACGAATGGCTCTTGGAAGAGCTTTTTATGTGAAAATCGATGGCGGGATCAAAAATAGCTGGTAAATACTTAATGTTCGTATATCGTGCAACGAGGGTGGGTTGTATTCTGATTTCAATGATATTACAACGTGATACGAGTGGTGTAATTTTTCTTTATTTTTAATTTACATAAAGATTACATAATAACCTCGAGCTTTCATTTCTGTTTCAGATTTAAACTTGGATTGTTTAGTTTCTCCTTCTTCACCTCTCTTATTTCGTCCTTTCCGTTCGAGTTAATCCTTACGTTGAAGTTACGTCCACGTCTCGTGCGAATTTCGAAGAAGAACAGAAAAGTAGCTGGACTCTGAGTCGTGAAGTACTTCAACGGCACGGTAAAGAAACTCGAAGGGCTTGACTTCGAGTTTTCGATATCGACGGAACGGAAAGAACAAAGGCAAGCCACTCGACGAGGTATCGCTGTTAAAAATAAAAAAGAAAAGTTATTGCGAGATTTTCGTCAAAAGAACGAAGTCGAAGTAACTCATCAAAATTACCGGCCGCGGCGGTTGCGCCAAATATTGTGGTACAGCTCCATCACCCGGCAACATTTCATTCTCCAGCTTACGCCAGTCCTTCACTTCTAATGTCAACTACCTGAAACGGAGGTAAGAAAACGTTTATCTTCCGTCTATTATATGTATTCTCTCTTTAAATATTTTAATATTTTACAAATTTGCATGTAAGAGAAAAAAGAGAACGATCAGAAATATTGTCGTGTTTTTTATGAAATCTTTGTTCTTTTATAAAATTATAAAAATGCGTTATTAACCATCAAATGTTTAAATTCGGGAAATTCTATATACTTATATATGTTACGCGATGCTTCTTAAAATGGTAAAATATCATTCCCGAATTTAAGCTTTCCCTTTAAATATTAATTAATTGTTAAGAAATAAGAATTACCTCGATATTGTGTTATACATACGTTAAGATGTGTATAATCACTAATGAAACGTCAAAGGCAACGAAAAAATATAAAAAATAATGGAAGTACATGTACGTATATCGTAAATGTTAAATTATAACAGGAATTCAGAATTTTTTATGTTAGAAAATCTCGATGTCTGCATGCAAGAGGAAGCGCTTATGGCATTTATGTTAAAGAATGCGAAGATCGATTCAAACGATTTCACGTCATTGTCGTATTTGAATAAATATTTTTCTCAGGTCGTTACGTCGGAAACAAGGATGTATAACTTCGCTATCTCTAATTATGTACGTCTACGGCATCTCTAATCAAGCGTCTTAGCGGCAGAATCTCATAAAGTATTCATACGTCTTCGGAACTTGAACGAAATTTCGTACCATTCGAATTAGGAAGTTTATCAGGACTTATAATTTTCTTTCGCGTTGAATTTGAAAGTTTTCCTATCATTTTGTCATTAAAATATGTCAGTTGGTACGTGTAAGAAAATTTAGCGTATTTCTCTGATATTAAATTCAACGTCCATTGCTTAATTAAACGTAACATCTCTCCGTTATCCAAGATACGTTTCATTACGCACGAACGGTTGTTTACCGATACTTCGGATATCTACAACCAAAGCAAACCACAATTTACATGGACTTTGAAGCAGCACGACCACTGTAATTTCGAATTTCACGTACGAACAAATGGTTTACTGTATTTTGAATCCTCTTGTCGTTACGCGCACGCTAATTATCTGTTTTTGATTCTTTTTTTTTATTAAAATCACTCTGTGTGTATATTCACACCTATTACCTTTATGTCGTGTACGTAAAAACGATTATAAATATTTAATGAAGTGTTTGGTCAGATTTTCATTTGGAATTCGAAAATTTCAGAGAGTCGGTCGCGCACGAGCGTCATGCGAATCCGGTCGAAAGATTAAAAGAAATTCGGTACGTTTTGGCTGTGGATTCCCCTACCCCCATACGTCGTTTGCAGCACCATTCCACATTGTTAACGTGGGCTTTCAGATTGAAGCGCACTTCCAGGCACAAATGCACGCACTGTGCATTCCTGTTCATTCACCTTCTAACAAGCAATCGGCTGTAGTACCTCTTATGGCGACAAAACGTCAGTTTAACGATCCTCCAAACTCCTCTCATTAAGTACGAACTAAATCAACCGTCTGTAGTTCTCTTTCTTTTCCTTTCTCTTACCTTGCAAATATCTTATTCGTACGACCACGGAAAAGAAAAGCCTGGATATCGTCGATCGAAAGCCCACGAACATTCGATATTTCCGAAGAATCTAACAGCTCGGCCTTGAAATCGCAAGAGATTTGGATGTTGAAACTCCCCCCCGCATGAAAGATTCGAGCGAGAACGGCAAGCCATCTCTTCGGTGTTATCCATGCAACAATAAAAGATTCTAATTACCACCGCCATCGTCATCTTCATCACAACCACCATCATCACCAACCACTACTGCACACTGGCTGCTCGATGTGCCTTGAGAAAAGCTAAAAGAAGCGAGAGAGGAAGCAATTAACGCTCGAGTATCGGGCGGCCATGAAAAATTGTCGCTATCACGACGACCACCATAGCTTGTCTTCCAGGTTCTCGTCAGGAGATTTGAGCTCGGAGCTCGACGATGAACCGAATACGGAATCCGGGCTGGCCTCCGTGGCACGGCAGGACTCGTCTCAGCCGTATCAGGCGGTCCCAGATAGGCCACTTCAATCTCAGCCGGCACCGATCCCGCCAACCAATCAACCGCCGATCCCAGGAGCACCACCGCCTGGACCACCTCAACCCATCGGCGGTGATCTCAGCTTGAACTTGAGACCGGGATCTAGGACCACCAGCGCGCCATCCTCGCCAGCTAAAAGCCGAGAGAGTTTGTTGCAGAGAGTCCAGAGTCTCACCGGGGCCGCCAGAGATCAGGTTTCATTTTACACGTATCTTCGTTCATCCTTTTGTTATCTTCTTTTTTTTTTGTTCCGTATTTTCCGGGCTAATTATTGACTTCGTCTTTTAGCGTGATTTTATATTATATTATACTAAAAGTCACAAGGCAAATTCCCTCTAACGAATTGCTACGTTCTTCTTCGTTTATCGATTTATTAAAGTGACGAAGTTAGAATAGCGAGCAAACGCGTGACGAAGACGCGTTTTCTTAGCTCGTCTTTCTTGGTCGTAATTAAATTTTCTTACTAGCCCCTGAACACGGCGTTCGATCGAATTAAAAAGCTTCTCTCTTGCGACGACCCAGTTTTATGGATATCCGATACTCTACCGTGCAAATCGTTTCGTTCGGTAACGCGAGGGGAAAAGTGCGGGAGTGGGAAACCGGTGAGAATAATAAAACGTATGAAGAATTAGAAGATAGTTAACTAAAAAAGTGATAAAAAGAAAGAGCAAAGTATGGAAACGGAAGAGGAGTTCGAAGTTGTTTAAGAACCCTTGCTAACCCGTTCGATATAGTACACTGACCCAAAACTAGGTCGCGACTCGTGGGTTAAGAACCTCTCTGATAAAGGAAGGTGCTAATAGGGCCGACGCGGACGGTTTTTTTTCGCTCTTTCGTTTCTTCTTTTCTCTCAAGTAGCGAAAGACAAAGCGTGGGTGAAAACAGAGACGTATCATTAAAGAGTATTATAATTTTTTCTTTTATCGCTATCCCTTCTCCCCCTTCGTGAACAAAGAGACTTGTATGAACGAAACGGATTCCAGAGGGTTATCTCATTTTGAAAAAACCATCTTGTCTGGTTCCATTTTAGAAATGGAATTAAATGGAGGGGAAACAGAGAAAAGGAGTATCGGGATAAAATTTTCCTTTATCTTCCTCGCCAACGCTTTTTCCATCGGATTTTATCCCTTTCTATTTTTCTCGAGATAAGGGACACGCGTAAACGAGCTGGATTTCAGGGTGCCTCCATTTTGGGAGCAGCCGTGTCTGGCGCCACGAGAGGACCCTCCTACAACAAGGATCGATGCTTCACTCTTTTGGTGATAGACGATCAGAATACCGATTGGAGTAAATACTTTCGGGGTAGAAGGTTACACGGGGATTATGAGATTCGCGTGGAGCAAGCGGAATTCCGAGAATTATCCCTCACCGCGAGCGAAGCCGGTAGTACCGTCTCCATGGCCGTTTATCGCAATGGGACTAAAGTCATTAGGTTCGTTTCTTTCCTCTTACTCATTGACGAATTAATTAATTAACAAAAAAAAATAAGGATCAAATGGTCCCGAAAGTTGTGTCTTGAAATAAAAAATAAATAAATAAAAAATAAACGAAGTAACTTTAAAAGAGTTTCGAGAACAAATGACAATCTTTTTCAGATCTTTCAAGCCGGATTTCGTGCTGATTCGTCAAAATCTACGGGATGCTGGAGAAGATTATAAGAACCTTCTTCTCGGCCTGATGTACGGTGGCATTCCGAGCGTTAACAATCTCACTGCAATTTATAACTTTCAGGTAACGAACGTTTCTCTTAAGTAATAAACTCATTGTTAGAATTAATTTTGTTCGACTTCGATAAAATCCATCAGCTTCGAATGATAATTTAAACTCTCGTTGTTAAACTCTTCTTGTTAAACTCTTCTTGTTGAACTTTCGTGCGCTTATTTTACGTCATATTCAATTACAGGACAAGCCATGGGTATTCGCGCATTTATTGGGTCTCCAACGACGCTTGGGTAAAGACAGTTTCCCCCTGATCGAGCAGACTTACTACCCCAATCATCGTGAAATGGTAAGTGAAGCAATTATCGATTGGTACGCCCTTAAATTCGCTCTACACATTTTTATCTCGGATAAAAAATTTATTTTTCACATTTTTTTCGTCAATCGCACGGTTATCGTACATATAATAATATTATATACCTCGTTACAGTTCTTCGATTCACAGATCGAAACGAGCTAATACTTACAAATGTTATTAAACGACTAAACTAAATAGTAGTTACAAAATGCGAAGTATATTAACATACATATATGTTTTTAATATTTTGTACTAAATTTCAACCCACGTGTAACCGGGGTTGTCGCCATTGTCAACGAAACGATACGCAGTCGTACGAGACTTCTAAAGATCTACTATTACATATATATATTATATGTGACGGTGTTACGCTTACACATATAACGGTTCTTCTTTTTGAAAGTTTTTTAATATACCAGCATATTAAAGCGGTGGGTATTTATTTCGCAAAAATTGTTTTGGCTCTTCTAACAGCGAGAGCAAAACGGACGAATATCGACTTTTTTTTCATAGAGACAAGAATTTCGATAATCATCGAATGAAGTTAAGTTAAGTGTGAATAGATATAACTTAATAAATAATAATACCTTCCGTTACTTCTGTAGCCGGAGAAAAAACAACGCGAAGCGATTGTCGAAATATTTTAACGATTAAAAAAAAGAAGTCTGAAATAAAGCTACGCGTAGAACGAGGGAAAAAATAACTTATGGATTTACAATATACATTAAATGCTACGATAGAGAAGAGAAAGATAGAAAGAAAGGAAATTATGTACAATCTGTGCGTAGGAGAATAATCGCAGGAGAAAATCCTTTTTCCTTCGGGAAATGAATCGTGACACGATCGAGTGAACGATCGCTCTGCTGGATACGAATTCGTTCGAACTAACTGAATTATCCAATTAGTAACTTAGCCGACGATAAAATGTATGTTATACATCGAGTAGTACTGCCGATCGATAATCTTCAGCGGTTTTCAAATGATCTCGATTGCACAGCCTTCCACTAGAGCGTTTACTATTATACATTTTTACTCGTTTTATAATATTAAAAAAAAAGGAAAGAGATTATTCGTAAAAAATAAACAAAGCCAAATCGTAAAAGTTTTCATAATCCGCCATAATTTGAAATTAACACATTAGAAACGTTTCGACGCGAGTAACAATTTTCTTTTTACACATGTTATACATACGCACATATGTACTCGCCGATACGCAAACACTCGTACAAATTTCGAGTACTCGTCCCTTCTAATTTACAACTCACTATGCATTCACCGATACGAGCTCCACTCGTTCGATAGCAATTAATGAAAATCGATATCGAGTGGAACACGAGAAAGAAAAGGACGGTCGAGTTTAGAAAGTATTTTTTTTCCCCCCCGTTACTTTCGTGTTACAGATTTCTCAACAACAGTTCGTGCACAGACTCCTCGTAGTCAATCTGTCATTCGTATTCAGCTCCGTTGGTGATTTCGATGGCGTTCAGAGCTATTTCGATGTAATTTAATAGCGACCAGTTCGTCGATCTCGCAACTTCCGATATTTCATGGATTTTTCACGTTTACTTCTCGTTCTTGCTTTCCTCTTGCGGAAGAAACGGGAAAGGATAGATAAGGGACGTGTGGAGAAAGGAATTGCGGAAATGTCGTTAAGGCTCCTTTAATCTCTCTTGCTCGCGTTTCCGTTGATACTCCTTGATACAATTCTTGTACGGAACGGATGGCGTCCACGAGCAACCGTTCGGCCCTTTCTTACAGACTCCATATTTCTCTTGACAATCCTGTGGACCGGGTGAACTTTCCCAGAGACAGTGTTTCCCTCCCGTTGACTCCAGGACCGCGCCTTTCTGCCACCACGGCGTGAAAGATATCTATAAATCAGAGATCACCACGTGAAAATGTTTCTCATTTTTTTTCCACACCCAAGGGTTACTCGGATCCGCGAAAAACATAAAGGGGATTTCGAAAAGCGATTGCCCGTTGGCACAAAAGCGATATTTACCGGCGATTGAAGCTATCATCGGAAATATTCGAGCGGCGTTATCCCTGAAGGGCAGAATTCGAAAAGCAATTTTTTTCGTTACGCGCAGCTTCGTTTATATCGATTTTTGTGTGTGGTATCGGTGCGGTGTTGTTCCGACGAATCGACAATTCATAGGGTAAAGGTGGAAAAAAACGTGTAAACTTTGCGCTCGCTTTACAAACAAGAAAGAAAGTCATACCAGTAGACGATCGACCGCGAATCGATCTACATCGTTCACCGGATCAGTTTTACGCGGAAAGATTTTTAACGGTATTACGGTGGTCCCGCTTATCATCCGAGAAAATATTTACCTCGCATACGCATCCGCGATGATAAAGCAACCGGAACCCTTTCCGTTGTCCGACGGGCACTTCGGACCAAAGAATCGCGAGATCGCAGATCATTATGTTCGCTCCTCCTGCACTCACTCTTCCGCTGACGACGTAAGTTTTACCCGTGAGCAAATGTGTTACGCCGCATACTGAATCGTGCATGGGTGTCCAGAGAACGTTCTCCTTCAGGGCAACATCGGCTTTCGGAGTTGACTGCAGAAAAATAGAAAAAAAATTAAACACTTTATAATCTTTGGCTCGATAGTTAAGAAAACAAGTAGTATAGTGGTCTATCTGCGTAATAGCTTCGGATTTTTAGCTTTTTATACGTTAATTTATTATAGGAATATTCTACTGAATAATGCATAAATTAATAAGTGCTTTTTTATAACGAAAGCTACTGCATAATCCATAAAAAGAACGTGTTGACGTTCATTTGTAAAATCAGTCGCTTGCCCGGCTACGTATATGCATTATTCAGATGGATTTTAAATCTTTCTATATATGCGATTTTTACGAACCTTGAAAACTCTGTTAATCTTCACTTTGTATTCCAGCCTTTCCTCGTTAACTAGAACTATCTTTTTTATCCTCACGACGGCAACTGCGACGAATAGAGAAAATATTAAACATATATGTTACGTGCTTCGTTATTGTTTATTTACTTTTTAGATAAAATAATTTCCTCACCGAAATCTGCTTTGCAAAATTGTGTTTGAGGGTGTACTTTCTGACAGGTACAGGCTCTCGCGCTTTGCAACGTTGTTAGGTATAATAAACCCAACAACAAGTACGTGCAGTAGTGCGACCGCCACATCTGCAAAGCAAATATATATCGTAAATAAAACCGCCTCTCTAGCCGTGTAGTAACGAAAATTCTAGCCACTCGTAAAGTTTCACGGGCTCTCGGCTACCTCAAAATATTTTATACCTTTGCATTTTTTACTAGCTCCAGCTTCGTAAAACTCACATCCGCGATAACTTTAATACTTTCCAAATGTTTTTTATCGATTGGTATAAATAGATAGAGAAACGAAACTTTTCATTACAATAGAAAGGGAAAAATACTGTTGTCTAAATTTTTGTATTAGAAAGTAGTTTTTAAAAAGATTCAGAATTTATTTCCATTTAGCTTTACTATTCTTTAAAACAAAGAGAGGGATTTTAATTTGATCCCTCGTCGTTGTAAAGTCGCCTCGAGA
The DNA here is from genome assembly GCA_032403825.1 of Odynerus spinipes. NCBI lineage: Eukaryota > Metazoa > Arthropoda > Insecta > Hymenoptera > Vespidae > Odynerus > Odynerus spinipes. The sequence goes on from JAIFRP010000026.1 coordinate 6,260,397, forward strand.
TCGAGACTCGTCGTAAACGAGAAGAACGTTCTTTTCGTTCGTGAAGCTCATTTGTCGGAAATTCAATAATATGTACCGCTATTGCGTTGTTCGTTCTTCCCGGTATTGGAAACAAAAGCAAATAATTCCACTTTCCCCGGTTCAAGCTCACCCAATCCAAGCGATTATTTTAAGCCGTTTTGATCAATCGGAACGATTCCCGTCCCCGATCGAAAGGATCGCTTCTCATTTCTAGTTCTAAAGGAATATAATTAAAAGTGATAGAGCGACGAGCATTCGCTTCTCTGTCAGAGAATAACGACCCGGAATTTCGATTTGTTCGGTATTTGAGCATTACGGAAGCTGCGCTAATCCGACCTAGTTTATCGACGGCAGCTGTACTGCGATCTAAACATAGCTGTAAAACGGTAACCAAAGTCGAACACGGTCTAGAAATTCTGAGAGCTACCCGAAAGATCCTATCGATGATGCATATACTTCTCACGCAGGCCACCCGACGAAAATAAACTTCTCAAGGGACACAAAACTACGAATCCACCGAAACGCACAAAAGCACGCTCGCTCTCGTAATTCGCTTTTCTCTTACGTCCGAATTAAACTACTCTACCGTACGGTATCGCGTCACGTGTAGTAGTAAGTATAGAATAGACGATCAAGATCGTGAATTATTCATCGCGTATACTATCTCACCGCATTTGTTTCTACGATCGCGTCGGGATATTTCGTAAGATAATGTTCATTCAAATTTATGATATTGAACTATGTATACTAAAGAGAGATGCTCGCTGAAAGGGATACAATAGAACGTCGGAGCGATCTTCTTCGGGGGCTTAGAGATATTCGACGTTACTTGCGAAAGTACTTTCATTGGAACTCGTTGGAATAAATTGAAATTACCGTTGCACCCGCATCTGCTATGCATCGACGTAAATCTTAAACAATGCGCCACGTACATTAAATGGAACTGCACGTATTATTAAGGTACCGAGATCGGTTCTTGGATATATTACTGTTCAAAGCTCACTAACCACCGTGACGTCTCGAGCGAGCAAGCGAACACACACATGTACAGCATGAGAGAGAGAGAGAGAGAGAGAGAGAGACGCTAGCCAGACATATAAGTGCTTCTTCCGTATGCGGGAACACGTCCCTTCTCTTTGTATCTGTATACGGACACGCTGACCCGTTTTGCGCACCCAGTAATCATCGTTTAACATGCGTTTATACCAAATTTATTCCCTCTCGTCGAGCTTCTCGCACGACAGAACCAATAAAGTTTTACGGACTCGTCCGAGACATCGCACTCTCTTCTCTCTCCCTTTCCTCCCTTGCCCCTCTTAACTTCCCCCTTTCGAGAATTTATCGAGCCGACCTTCGAGCCAACCACCATAGACTACCGTGGAATTTTCTTATTTTCTCCTCCGTTGTTTGTTCAATATTGAATTATCGTTTCACTCAATACGACCGGGAGAAGTATTATTCTTGCAGCACGCTAGATAGGTATTACAAGTCAACTTTTCTGCTAAAAAAAATACTCGAGAAGAAAAAGTAGAAAAGTAAAGAATAACAGATGTACGTTTCTCTGTATCTATATAATTAAAATTATAAAAATAGGAGACTTTACTTTTCTACAGTGAAATAGTTAATATTTGTTATATCGTATATCCAAGTACGCGCTCGTTAAATCGCGTAGAATAATTTTTCCCTTTTTCTGTAAAAGAAATATCTCCATTCCTCTAACGAAGATGTCCACCGACGCGACGTTGAAGTGCCGAAAAAGTGATGAAAGTTTGAGCAGAAGTAAGAAAAAGAAGAAATCAACGCGTCTCACGTGAATATTTTTCGACAAAGGCGCCCCTTTTTACGGACGGCTTTTATCTTCTCTTTCAAACGGAGATTTGCGGTATTTATAATGCACGTTTCCATTAAACAACGCTCGCTGGGGTTAACAATACGACGGAGGAGGAATCACGGAAGCGGTTGTGTATGTCCCGTTTTCTTTTTCCTCTTTCCCTTCTCTCTCTCTCTCTCTTTTTTCCAACAACGAATCAGGTCGCGCGAGATATACTTTTATTCCACCGTACGTGCGTTTCTCTATATTTATGGTCGCCATGCATAATGGATAAAACATTCGAGAAAAATTGCACGCGCGAATTTCCGCGTGGCTCCGGAAAATGTGCCGCGGAAGAAAACCATGGCGCGGCGAGGATAGACGAGGGGGGTGAGGGGGAAGGTCGACATAAAAAAAAGGGGAATCTCATTCGCTTCCTGAAGATCCGTGTCTCTGGTCAAATAACCGAATGAAAATCACGGAGATACCAACGTTCTTTCGCATTCGCTCTCCCACCACGGCGAACACGAGCACACCATTGAACCATGTCGGCATTCATAAGAGACGACTCTCTTGAAATTGCAAGGATTTACGCACGTTCGCGTATCCCCCGTAATTGAAGTTTCAAAAGAGCGATCTCGGAGCGCGCGTATGCCGTGGCCCGACGCTTTAAACCGTGTAATTATGCATTCGATTATGATGTCAGGGGCGCGAGCGTACGGTAGACGCTACTACACCATCACTATCACCACCGTGCGAGTTCATTTAGAACGAAATAAATCCATGAAACGCGTGACGAATCGGCGAGCGCGAGCACCGCGACCGCGTCGGATCGATGCGTCATAAAAAGGTCTGCGAGATAGGCGTGCCGTAACGTTCATATATATTATTATTATTATTGTTATTCTTAAGAGGATGCAAATAAAAAGTATAAACGAGGGACGACGACTATGACATCAGCAGCCGTCAATCAAGCCGTTTTGCATGATGACGCTTGAAGTGCGTCAAACGAATGCGCCGTGCGAATATTTTCGCCCGGTATCATCCTCTCTCTTCTTCTTCATAGTATCCTTTCGTGCGTGGGCGTGTGTCAAACCTACCATAAATTCTTTTCGCCCGCGTCAATCGTCCGCGGGGAGACCGTTGCTGCTTCGTCTCCGTCGACGCGCTTCTTTTCGCGCATCTTTCGTACTTTTAACGACCCCTCTCTCTGCCTTCAACTTCGCTCTTACTTACTCGTTTATTTTGACAGCGAAAAGCGATCAATAATATCGAGGAGGAGGAGAGTGCTTGAAATTCAAGCGGACTGTATGTACTCTACGCGCAGCGAATGCATTTTTAGAGAGGCATGACACAAAAACGGGATAGGTATATCTCTCTCGGATCTTCGTTCTAGATTCGCGTTTAGATACATCGATCGTTTTAATCGATAAATAATGGATTAGATGGAGCAAGAACGTCGTGTTTTCGTATCGGTCTATTTTTAACTACCGTGATATTTTTTGTACTCGTAACTTTTGTCTATTAATGCGATGCATCTGCCTAACGGTGCCGTTACATTTTCCGAGATGTAAAGAAAAGAACGAGAGAGTCGAAATGGGGAGCGAGAAAGAAGGCGTGCTTAGAACAAGTACGTAGCGTGATCGAGTAAATTGTGCGAAGTAATTTATGCCTGATAATTCTTGTCCGCGGTCGGGGATTTGCGATCGAGTGTATTTAAATAAGCACGCAAGGCTGTACCAATTAACCTTAAACTCAGAATGGGATTATAAATGAGAGAAGGATAGAGTGAGAGAGAGGGGAGGGGGGGAGAAAACGACACGAGCGAAGAAGAGGAAAGGAGAAAGGTTGTTGGGCATAAATACGCACCCGCGTATTCTCGCGTTTCACGGTAAATTTATGATAATCTTACTGCAAATGTGAGCGAGTCGGTCTGGAATATGATCGCGCATATCTTTTCTAAGCGCCTAGATTTTCATGCCAGAGACGATTAAGCGTTCAATGTTAAACGCGCGGAAGTCACGTCCATGAATCCCGTGAAACGAACGCGATTAAGCTATTTCCGACTTCATCGTTGATCCATAGATTTATGATTAAACTTTGACACCGAACATGAAAAGTTACTTTTACGAGGCGTTAAGAATAGAAATTAATGGTGATAACAAAATCGAACCTATACGCGCTTAGGATCGCTTGCAATTTTTTTATTTCTTTAATCGACTATATCGAATCCAATTTCTTTAGAGGAAAAAGGTAAGAGATTAGAATCGATTCGTCGATGGACCTTGGATAAGAATATCGCGTTACCGTACGCCGATCCAGCATATTTTCGCGTCGCACACGATTATAAACGTGCTGCATCGTGAAGTGCTGCAACTTTTTGAAACGCAGCAAATTCTCTTGGAATTCTTGATTAAGTAGTCTTCGTAGCTTATCGACACACGAGTCGGGTCGAGATTAGGCGAGGCGAAACGTAGAGAATGCATCTACGCAGCGGTTTAAAACAACAAATTCAACGATAAAAACATCGAGGTTCGTTCGTTTATTTTCACACGATTCGTTAGGAACCTAACAAGTTCTAAATCTTATTACCGCGAATGTTTCATTAGCTTAATTGCAATTGGACGGTTGATTCTCCAAAGTCGTTGATAATGAAATTAACTCGCTCTAATTAGATAAAATGATTAGTAAACCCGATTTTGTCGGTTGGTGTACGAAAAAGAAAGGGAAAAATAAAATTTGTGAAAAACGATACAGCGAGTGTACAACAACGTCCGTGATAATAATTAATTATGACTTTTGGAAGATTTACGAGCGCGGGAGCGTGATTCGTAACCGTGTGGAGGGATAAACAAACTTTTGGCGGGCGTAGCGACAAAGGCCCATTCTGCTATGGAATTATGGAGGCAGAACGAATTTTCATAATCCATCCTTTCCGTCCGTCAATTTTACAGGATTCATTTGAGCCACCGCCAACGAGCGGAGCACGACACGCCATTCTTATGCTAAGCCCGACAATGTCGTTACCGATCTGGTTTTCTACTTCGATAATCCTATCGAATCGACCAAGGCTGACAGCCCTATCGCGCGTTCGAGACTCGCTATGTTAGAATCATCTTAAACTCGATGATTTTATTCGAAATACTTGCTAAGATATCCTGCAACTTGTCTAATATTTCGATTTCAGATCCTTGTGCTTTTTTAAAGCTTGTATTAGGTATTTCTTTTTACAAGAAGCACGAACGAAAGATTAGACGTAGCAACGTTATGGCTATCACGATGGCCCTATATTTTATTCAACGCTATTTTTTCCTCGGCCTTCACCCACATGCTCATTAATTCCGTGCTTTCGTTTAGCATTAATACGACACGGGTTATAGGTACATACATATACGCAACGGCGAAATTTTTGTCAATGAATAGACCGAGACTCGTGTGTTAACGACGACCATAATATCTACATTCGTTCTTTCAATGCGGAGTATCCTCCTATTAGTACGGAACCGACTATTTCTCCTTGCGGTAACGTAAGAAACGTTCGACGCTACATTCCGGCATAATTTATGAATCAACGATCGGACCTGTCAGGATTCATTATGATTTCAATACCATTTTACCACCTGTCTACGCATTCGTTATAGATGAAAATTGTATTTCGAGTCAGTCAAAAATCTGTTTCGTCCGTTCGTAAAAATTCATCGACACACGTGAAATTCTAATCGTTAATAACGCGAATGAGATTCGTTATCCTATTAAGTCGATTGGATAGAGATTTATATGTTCTACCGACGTTGAAATTAATTATAGTGAACTCGCGATTGAACGCGTGTGTGGTTTTCGTTTGTTATACGCGATAGGGCCGCTTCCGAAATTGTAGGTTTAACTGGACTTGGATCTGCGATCGCTGAACACTATATTCATCCGACGGCAAATTAGCTTCGCCCTATTTCAATTAACATGTCTTCCCCTTTATCCTTGATTCTTTAGCTTTTATTTTCTACGAACGGTGTCTCTGAACACAGAGCACGGAGTAAAGAAAAAAAAGAAAGATAGAGCGAGAGAGAGAGAGAGAGAGAGAGAGAGAGAGAGAGAGAGAGAAAGCAGCAGCAACGAAGGACCAATCGCGTAGCGTTTATCGCTGCCCTTGCCTCGAATGGTCGAAAGATTTATGCACGCCTTGCAACCAAGGGAACACCATCGATCCTTTCTTTTGGCATTGTGCCGACGTTACTCCGCTCGTATCTCACGAAATCGTGTTTCGTTTTAACGTCTCCTAAGCAAATCACAAATCTCTAGTCGTCGAATGCCAAACGTAGCATGACGAGAAACTTTCGCTTTTCGTGTTCTCATTCTTTCCCGGTAGAGAAACCGATAAGCGTGATCGTGATTCTCCATTTTTATGCAAGTAAACTATAGTCGCGCTAACGTAATTTATTTGACGTTACAATCATGCTTATTGAGAGAGCCATTGTATCGCGTTTTGTGTAGGATATCAAAGAAGATAAAAATTAATACGATAAACCGCACGCGAACAAGTTAGTAATTAAAACGTGACAAAGGCTAATACCGAACTCTGGAGATAGAAATAAAGATAATAGTACGACGCAGAGGGAAAAAAGCGTTTGGAACTACGAACGTTCAGGCAGTTAACAGTAAAGCTCTAAAGAGTACGATAACAACAAAGATTCATGAAGCATAATCGTAATTGCATCGCGCAAGGAGAGACAGCCCAATGGGCGTAGCAGTTATGCGGCTAGTAATTATCATCCCGCAGACTAAATAGCTCGCAGAGACTCTCAAACCGTTTGAAAGTTGCGACCGTGCCAAGAAAACTTCCGAAGAATATACCGTGGGGCACCGTACTTACCTACTCGTCTATACGATTCTTTTGCAATGAGTCAGAGAGTCTCTTATTAATCGTCTGGCATCTTTACCTTAGATGTATATGTATACAACTAGTTATTCGAAGCGTCGAAAGATTCGTGCAATAAATCAAAACCTTATCTCGCGATATCCGGAAGCGATTGTCAGCAAAGTCAATAGAGAAGATAATTTATTTATTTGCTCTATTAGTCCTAGCTACCGAGAAATCTTCAGTGTTATCTTACACGCTGAAGAGGAAGGTCAGAAACCGCAGCAAGGTAGAAAACGTTAGACGAGACGAGCCTTGTAAAGATCATTGTGAAATTGCGACAATATGACGTCATCGACGATAAGACGACTCCGCGAATCAGTGTCATGCAACGGTATTACGTAATAGAGATCTATGGTAAACCTTCGTGAACTGGACGATTAATAGCGGCCACCCCTTTATGTCGTTATCTTTTTAAATAAATCTTTACCACGAGATTTATTGTATATTACGTAGGTAATAGAATTCAGTGGCGTTTGTCGGAAACAATTTCAAGCGACGAGAATTATGAACGTCGGAGGAGCATCGGTAATTCTTGTTTATTATATTTAATAAATCATTCGTAATTAATCGTTATTCACGATGCAGACACGTATCGATTGTTTACTCTGTCCGGTTATCGCCAAAGGTCGATAATAAGATTAATTTAACTCCATAGAATACTTATATCGAATATTATTATTTAAAAGCCAACAAATTACATCGTGGGACGCTGATTACGTATTAAAGAAAATTTTCAAGCGAGACGGGAGAAATAAACGCGGTACTTTCGCGCGTAAAAGAGTATCTCTCTCTTAATCGAAAGTATGCTTGATTTAAACGAGCATCGCGTTTATAAACGTCATTGAACGAGGCACGAAATTTCGAGTTTTACTTGTAACGAAGGCGGGAACGAAATGGCAGATGCGAGCCAGGACAGGTGTTAATTACACGTTCGATTGATCGCCATGAATTTAATATTGCAAGTGATCGAATTGCAACGGTGTCGGTACGGGATCATAAATAATCTCCTTTAATGGACTTACTAAAGGTAGGAAAGGGGGGATAAATATTCAAATGTACCTTATAGTAAATTGAAAACGCTCAAAAGCGGCGTAAAGGATCGATGTAACGGGTGACCGCGAAAACACACGATACTTGGAACATTTAGCGAAGCGTGGTATTTAATTTTAAATAATCTGAGTTCAACAAAGTTCATAATGTTTACTTCGGAGGATTTTGTCCACGTGAGAGAAGTTTTACTATTTTTTATCTCTTTTTCTATAGTACAGAAATTATTGGACCGCTTCGTGTCGTTTAGAAGGCTTCGCGCGTAGCTATAAGTGTAGGTTAATACATAACTCCCTTAATGGTCCATTACGACGAGGAAAGAATCTATTACGAAGCACGAACGTCCCGGATAGTTAATGTCTCTTTCGCACGTTTTAAAAGCACGTCCCTCCGATCGCTGAAAGACACACTTCGGTTTCCGATGTAAACAGGAATTATAAGGCTACTTCTCCTTCATTTATCTCCGAGACGCAGGTGGTAAGACGTTGCGTAAAGGTGCATGATTTACGATCCGTTCATCGGATTCAACGATTTCGACGATGGAACACACCCACGTGGACGATCATTATGCGGTTATCGGTTTTTGCCTTTTTATTAAATTGTCATCGACGAAATAGGCAGACCGCGATCTTTTTCGATTCATCGATTCATCGACGTTTACGATCGCGTAATTTAATACCAGAAACAATCTTAACATTGTTTCGAAGAGTTATTACAAAGGCAACTCGATCTACGCGTTACACGTTACAAGGTGAAGATTATTATCGCCGAAGATAAAATTATTCTCACTAAACGACAAAGCGTTTTGCAACGCTTCTCGCACGGTCGTCGGATCTTCCTAAATAAACCGCAAACGCGATACGGTGTCCACAGAAACGACACGAGACTCGTAAAAACGCGATCGCTTTTGGATCGATCACTCTCACCGACACTCGAGGAAGTTTCTCAACGACGTTACCACGCGGAGAATAATTACGTTTATTTTTTTAATCAAAATAATTAATCAACAGAAAAAAGTACGAGCGCACCAACCTTGAATAAAATCTGAGCCGCGACCTCTTTTTTAGCTCAAACGACAATCACGTAAAAGAAGAAATGGAGAAAGAGGAACGCGTGTTGCACCGAGCCGAAAAAAGTACGCGAGCGCAGGTGGGACGCTTCTAAGACGCGCTTCAAAGCAAGACTGCCCCAGTTCCATCGTATTACCGCTATTATATTCCGCAGCAGCATCCGTACATGCGTGTAACGCAGAGGCAGGCACGCAAGCAACCAAGCAAGCAAGCAAGCTCGGTGCCGGGGGATCTCTGAGCTCATATGCCATTTGCAGAGGCGGCCGTGCAAAATCCGAGCGCCGTATAAAACACACGCGCGTGCCTTCTTTCTCCCCTCCCCTCTCTCTCTCTCACACACACACACTCACTCTCTCTCATTCTTCCCCTCCTTTTCTTTGAATGCGGCCAATTAAAAGTAGCCGGAAAAGATGGTGCACGTTGCGATGCGCTTTCTCCCTTCTCCCTTCTCGATTAATCATTAAAATTTTATTTGAACGAGCGGCGTGTACCGAAACGGAAGACAGATAAGAAGCCCGATTAAACGCTCGAGTCGGCTTGATCGATCTTTCAAAATCGTCGATGACTCACGTCGCGCGTCGATCCATCGGATATTTTCGAACCGGATTGCGCATCGTCGGCTCTTTTCGAAATGCGTTTTTCTAAGCTTTAACGAGCGCTACCCACGGATCGTAAATCATTTTTATCGCGGTCGAATCGTCACATGTTCATTTCACGATTAGTACCGACAGAATTTTGTAATGGCCCTTCGCAATTATGAGAGAGATATTTTTTTTTTATTTTCGTATGTTTTTACAACACGGGAGATGCGCTTTCCAATGGAAACTTTCCAGAGTGGTTAACGTGTTTTACGAATATTGAATTTCCTTCGGATCTGTCGAACGACGACGATGCTCCGGTACGAGTACTTATGCATCGCGTTGCGGCCCAACCCTTCCGAGCGAAGCGACGGTTATTTCCGGACGATAGCAAATGCGTTGTATATTTACAAACTTTCTAACCTCATTTTCGCGGAACGCAGTTGCCGTTCGGTAAACTCCCGATCACCGGTAATTGCGAAGCTATTTTTTTTCATGTAAATTTTCTCCGCGCACACCGCGACGTCTCATCTCGCGAATGAATAATTTTTCAGAAGATCCTATCTCTAGCTCTCTCTCTCTCTCTCTCCCTTTGGCACCGATGAACCACTCGTGTCACGTAACGAGGTCAGCGATATTTGCGGAGGAATAAAATTCAAAGTACCGAGGTTACTTCGCAACAAAGCTTTTCCTTTTTATTATCGAAAAATACTGCCACGCTCTCGCAGGTAGAGAGAGAGAAAGAGAGAAAGAGAGAAAAATAATCAACGGGTGTGGCATGTTACGGATAAAAGAAGCGTAAGATTCGAAAGACCGTTATATGTATGTAGGTATATTCGGCAAAATTATGCACGTTTCGAGCCTCGAGCGATACCTTCTCTGTAACGCTCTCTCTCTCTCTCTTTCTCTCTGTCTGGCGATGCCTCGATTAATCATAAACTTGGACATTACGTCATGTACCTCATCCTCTCGGGGCGCGGAAGTGCATCGGACGAGCTTCACCGTTCGCTTTTCCTTATAACTTTGTATCTCGTCTGCCTCGGCGTATTAATCGCATTTTATCGATAACTTTATCTCTGGAATATAGTTCTTAACGTTTATTACTCGTACCATACGTTAAATTTTTTTTTATTTTTTTGTATTTTTTAGAACGATGCGTCCGAGTGGTATAATCATCGTTTTAAGACCGTCATCGATCTAAAATACTTGGCATAGATAAATTGATTACACGGTATTTAAATAGTCGCAAGAAAACGAATGGAAAATGCAGGCGCGAGCGTTTTCACGATTTACCAACATCGCGTGGCGTTTCATTTTCTAATCGCCACTTCTAAACACGAATCTAGGTCACGCATGTACGCTGCAATATGGATTATTTCAGTTATGGTTAATTAAATCGCTTCTCTTGATTTATAACCGAGCATAAGTCATCATTTCGATTGGAATCGCCGGGAAGTTCGTACGACGAGGGAAAATCAAAGTTACAAGTGCACCATTCACGAAATAGTAATCGCCATAGGATGTTAAACTCTCAAATAACTTTGAATCGACGGAATTCGAGTCTCGCGTGAAAGAGAAATATATTTGCGAATGCTACGAGCGCAATTTAAAAGCTGCATAAAAAGTTTACACCTTTGCATCCGCGTCGCTATATTCGAAACGCTTCTAGAGAGTCTTCGAGTCTTCTGTTTACCGAATGAATTTTCATACGAATTCCATGCCGATCAGTTGTGCAAACAGCGGACGTGGAATTTACCTACAAAATCGACGATAAAATTTTACGGTTCCGATATAACAGAGACGCAATTATTTTCACTCGATAATTTGAGAAAAAAAAATAGTTTCCTTCTACGTGATTCCGCACTCTCGTTCCACGCGCGTTATCGAAGAACTATCGCCGATATCCTAACGCTTTTAAGGAATTCTGAAATCATCGACGATACCAAGAAATATTACGAGCGCTGGAAAAACTAATCGCGCGTGGGTTTTCTTTTCAAATTTTTATTACGCTCCCACGTAATCGCGCTACGTGAGAACTCTATCTCGGCGAGCGTATTACTTTTACGAGACGCATCAATGAGTACGATGGATTAATAAAGAAAATTTCATGTTGACTAGGAAGATAAAATGCTTCGACGCTTGAGCGCCGTTGGCAGAAGGAGTTATAAATAAATACCGCGCGCTGGAGCGCGCTACGGAAATAGACGACTAGACATTTTCACACGGATCGTGGAAATATAAGAATAAAAAGGTACACGAAAATCGAAATAGCATCGGAGTATTTCTTACTCATTTATACCGGCTTGTTTTGTGTCTAAATATAGCGAAAACGGGTAGAAGAAAGTTTCGACGAACCGACGATAGACGCGCGGTCCAATTTCATCGATTCACGGCCGGAATCCTACATAGGAAATCCGTTACCGAATTCGACACGTTGTCGCGTGAGCGTAAATTATTTTCGGACGAGTACACGATCCAGTCGAGGGAAGAGCCCATTAAACGGTTTGTTGTATCGGAAACGCGCGGGCTCCGCCTGTCGACCGTGTTCATGGTACGTGAAAATAAAAGATGAGATCACTTTTGCGCGTCATGCAAATATCACACTGTAAACAACGCGAGCGTTTATACAGATTGTGGGCGATCGAGAAAAAAAATCTCGAATCGTTCCGCGCACGTAAATCGCGTCTGTTTGCGGGTGAGTTCGTTTCACGGGAAACGAGAAACGAGAAAGAAGAATGAAACTAGCCAACCGGCTACCTGAATCAATATTTTATTGCGCGCGATTAATCTCCGTGTACCGTTTATCGCTCGACACTTGTACAATTATCCGTGTTATCTTTCGGGATGTTTATGTTAACGTTTAAAGAATCTTACGAGTAGGTATAAAAGGTAGCCTCCGAGAGAGAGAGAGAGAGAGAGAGAAAGCCGAGACTAATTTCAACGCGATAGCGAGAGAACGAATGAGATACGAAGAAATTTGATCAACTGGAACGAATTCCGCAGCGATCATAGAATTGTTTCTTCTTATTCTTCTACGAAATACCCTTGCGAAAGTATTTTCACGCGCTTATCATGATTCTCGTTTCGCAGTGAATGAGATTGTTGGCTGCTGAGTCACGCGTAGTAGAGCCACGTAATAGTTAGCCCGCGAAAGAACGCGGCAGACGTCGTTTTAAAGAACGTGCGTGCGTTGTATAAAAAGATCAACGAGAATCACGAGCGAAGGTTCCACGTACCTACCTCCTATCACGAAGGTTTTTCGCTCGAAATTTCTCCCATAAGTTTTTCGACGAAACGAAACGAAACGAACTCGATTATAGTTTTAATTGTGAAATATTTTAACGTTTGCGTCATTACGATTATTATAATTGCGATGCAATGCCGTAGAAAATTAATCCCAAAATTGAATTAGTGAAACAAATTTAATACGCTATTAAATTATAAGTCATTTTAACGGAAGAAAGTTGTTCGGAACTAGTTCGATAAAATCTACCGTGTGAGAGCGTTGATACCGATATACATACGATTATTGCTCAACCGAAACGTAACACGAGCTATTCTTCGGAAAACAATATCCTAAGCTAAGCAATACATACCAAGCGTCAATTAAACCGAAAGGAGAGAACCAAATCGCGTTTACTACTCAATAAAACTCGAAATAAATCTCGTGGAACTGGTTTGTATTACGTGATGCGCGAAAATAACAATGACATCAATATATCTATTTTTCATAGGAAGATCGTTTGCTTGTGTAACAGAGAATTGGCATTCGTCGATAGAGCAATTTTCGTGTTCAATGTATTGTTTGTTCTTTACATCTGTACAAAAGATGTAAAGAAACGCGAATACAATTATATCCACGTTTTGTTAGACTGTTTTGTTTCTACGAAACTACGTTCTTTGAGGTGTCACCTCATCATTACTCATACGTATTGTCTTAATCTATTGGTAGTAAAACACTCGAATAAATTAGCCATGAAAAGAGACTTTGACGCACTTCGGTTTCCGAACGCATACCGAATAGACGCAAAACACGTTCCTTTTGTATTTTGAATACTACAGCAACTTGTATTGTCGCAGAATTATAGATATTTTATATAAATTAATAGGATTTAGCGTCCATAATATTATCCCTAAGAATTTTCATTCGACGAGTTTGTGGAAAATTGAAGGAAAGTGGTAGACGATATAAGTGTCAACCACCGTCTAAACGCATGACTAGACGGCCTGTATATTCGTGATGATGTAACGGGCGAAACCGCAAAGACCACACCTCGCCACTGACGCAGCCACGTGGTATTTCGTCAGCTACCGACTTTTAGGCAAGGCCGCCCGTATAATAAGTATATACGTGTGTTGCATACGCTTACGTCGTATTCGTCACGTTACTGCAACGAAAATCTCATTAGACGTGAGAATCGCGAATCCGTGATTCTACAAGTGAGTCATCAGTTTCCAGAAACTCTTGCGATTTAATATTCAGGTCGCATCGATAAAGGATCGAAGGGTACAACATATGTATATCCACTTGCATCGCACCGTTTAATTTTCCTTCGCGGCTCCTCTTATCATTTCTATACCGCGCCGTATCCGTAGCATTAAGCAACAGTGAGAACAAGAATTTATTGAAATTCCTAGTAATTATGCAAATTCTATCATAAGCAATGTGGTTTAGCGGCTCATTTATTAGCAGGTAATTAACGTTCCCCGCAACACGCTATTTTTTTTATACGATTTATTTTACAAGCTCACGGTTATCAATTTATAAATAACTCTTTACTAGTTAGTAGTAGGTCTGTCGGTTTAGCTGCCGTCAGACGAGATCGTCGGCTAGAGAGAACAAAAGGAAAGAAGTATCTACCTAAGGTGAAAAGCAGGCGAGCGTGCTACGTTCAATTCGAATTACACTAATTAAGTACACCACGCTAACCGTGCGTTCCGTAACTCCCCAACCGCAGACACGTCGGATGCACAAAAAGATGTTGCTGCGGTTGCCGCTAATTTACATCTGTCATTTTACGCGGGATTCTTTGAACGTCACCTTCGGGACCGCTTTAACTTTTCACGAACGTTTTATAAACTTGCAACGTCCCAGGTGTCTCATCGCTCGGGCACATGCGAACACCAGTTTTCGTCGAAACATCGATCGACAATTTGACATCGCTAAAAACTCGAACGCGAGATCTTGCGATTAGTAGTAAGGCAAAGAAAAAGATATAGCATTCGTCGGAAATAATTTCATAACCGCCCGACGTGACTTCGTTCATCAACCGCAAAATAAAAAAGAAAAAAAGAAAAAAGATAAAAAAGACCACGTGTTACGGCGTTAAACGAGAATTAGCACGCTCGAGAAGAATATTCTGTATGTCAAAAGAAACCGCAGCGCTTGTAAACGCTCGTGTTTTGTGATTTAAAGCACACTTTTTCTCTCGCCTCGCGTCTTACCGCCCACATTTTTCTACTCGAGCCTATCTCCCGTCGATCGTTCAAGATTAAATGGACTTCCTTTTTCGTTCTTTCCAATGATACCTACTACTCCTAGCCGCTATTAACGCCGGTCCCTGCCCCGGGAACACGTTATTGAAGACAAGAAATAGCTTTAATCTCCGACGTTAATAATTCTTTTTATTATCGTTGAGTACTCGTATTCGTTCGCGGATCTTACGAAGCGTAAATTATTCCTCGGACAATTTGATAGATGATGTATGTCGTAAAGCGGGAAATGATTGGCAGGTTCGACTCTGATTATCGGCGAACATGCTTCTCGCGAGGATAATAAATTCTTCGGAGCTTTCTCACCGTGTAAAAATTGTAAGGCGAAACCTTTCGTTTCATCGTCGTTCGTCTCAAATGCCTCGAGAATGTTTGGTCGATCTCGAATTACGCTTACAATGTATATCCGCTCCGTGCGTTACATTCCAAAGAAAAAAATGTGAGAGTCGTCGAATATCATCTTTTGAACGTTTTCAAAGGCTCCTCCTCGGAAGGAAAATCATTGGCTACGCAAATCGATCTTAGAAAATGTACCTGCGATATATCTCGAAGATGGACCGTTATAAACTTCCGATTTTCGATTTCTAATCTGTTCGTTGGTTCTTATAGGACGTTGCCCATTTTTTCCACATACTTGGGTATTCCACGAAAGGAAATAAACTCGCTAAAAGAGAAAAAGAAAAAAAAGAGAGAGAGAGGCAGAGGGGAGAGAGAGAGAAACATGAGAGGTACGAGAGACGGACGAAATATGCGAAGGTACGTCGGACAACGTACGTACGTACACGTGCGTACGCTTATACACGCGACACCGTGCACACGAGTTCTCTCTCTCTCTTTCTCTCTCTCTCTTTCTCTGCCACACGAATGTGTCTCGTCGGTATTGGTTGAGGCCGGCTGGTTGGCGCCACTCGGCCCGCCACATATATCGGAGTAACGCGTAATAAATGTAATATTATACACGCCGGTGATATAGCGAGGCAGACAGTATATACCGGTATTGTAAAAAGATGAATTATAATATCACCTTTCGATCGAGGTTCCCCCATCGTTTATTTCGACGATCACAGCAGAGAGAAAAAGAAAGAGAGAGGGGGAGAGAGTCGCGAAAAATCGCGGGAACGTGTAAGTACGTAACCTGTAATTTTGCGTTGCGAGAGAGAAATTGAGAGAGAGAGAGAGAGAGAGAGAGAGAGAAGACAAATCACCTGATATACACAAGGTTATCTTCTACCTTTCGAAGAGAATACGAGAACGACGTTGAAAGATAACGGAAACTGGAGCAGAGAGTCGAGTAGATCGAGAAAAGTGATAATAATTGCGACAAAGAGAAAGAGGAAGAGAGAAGGAGAGAGGAATCGCAAGTTCTGAGTCATCGATGCATAAAGCGGAAAATAAGAGGTTGAAGTGTCAATGGTTCGGTACGAGTCGATGATAACCACCGAGGCAGGTCGTTGGAATAGGAGGGGAGCAATCGAGAGAAGAATTAAAGGAGATATAACGATGGATCCGAGAGTTGTACTTTCTGACAAATAAAAGCTCCTATGAAAACAAATAAATGGGTGAAACCAAAATCGAAAGGTGCTAATTATCTTTGGTAGATTCGATTGTTAGTTACACCATGGAGGTTGATATATGCAAATGGTATGGAGTGCGAAGCGAGCGCAACGTTATTTCGGATGTCGCGCGGAGCAGAAACGCTGCCAAGAAAATAGTCGCCGACACGTTCACGTGGGAGAACCAATCGTTAGGCACCTTCGCAAACGGAACGCACGTACGTACGTACATACGTACACACTTAGGGAGCTATTCGTTCGTCCGATCTCGTAACACGTTGCTCTCCTCATATTTTCTCACATTCCACGAGGAAATACTGGGCATATCGTTAAGCCACGAACGGGTGATTAAAAAACGCGATTAACGAGCTGCGACCATCATCAACGAGCCAGTATCATGATATAAGAAACGTCAATTTCTTAATTTAACGCCTTTACCCGTCCTTTGAAAAATACCGCCGCGATGAATTATCGCCAAATTGGTCGGTAGTTTGCCAGCTTGCTTCGATAGTACGTTGCTCGAGCTAATGACAGTTTTTGCTAAGTATAGCGAGTGATTAGGCTGTCTCGCTGGCTTGTTTGCATTAAGGTTTCAGAGGTATCTAGAGCGGGAAGATTCGAAGGACGCGCATGGTAGAGAAAAGACTAGCATAACGATGTTATTTTTAAAGTTATAGCTTTAAAGAACGCGATCACCGAATAGTTAAACAATTTCGTTTGTTATAAGACATTTATAGAGGCATGGTAAAAAATTGCATCGATTGTTAGCTGCTTGCGAGTAGAGTACTATTTCAAGTTCACGATTCTAATCGCGCGTATATTTTTAAACGCAGTGCGAATAACTCGATAAGTAGAACGGATCGATAAGATATCGATAAGACAAATAGATAATACAGTCTCCTTTTGGTTTTAAAGCAGTTTTAAGGATCTGTAACATTGACACACAATATCGAAGCTTAGTACTCAGCTGCTAGCTATCGAAGGTAGGTGGACGTAGATATAGGAATCGATAATCGTCATTCGATAAACTCTGTGGTCAAGTTTATGTGCCAATGATATCATCGATGATTACGTGACGTGACGCGATTGTGTACAATTGTAATTTAATCGCGAACGAAAACCTGTAAATAATGACGCGAGAAAAGTCGATCCTCTGTCAATCAAGCATTATAAATAAATTTAACATCTGATTTTTAATTAACGCATTTCAGGAAGGAACGATGATAGGAACGGTCGGAATGACCAAATTTCACGATTCACGAGCGTTCCGACACGATTTTCCAAAAATAGAGTCTCGCACGTGCTGCGACTTTACGAGTTCTATTATTCCCAAAACGAAAAATATCCATCAACTTTTCTCGCTACTTTTCATCCCCATTTTCTCCCTCCCTCTTTATTTCAGATTATAATCATGAATTCGTGTCATAGATAAATGCAAGAGATAGGAGGATTTAAATAACTCGAGCTTGATAAAACTGGCATTTAAATCTATTTTGAAAAAATAAACAGAGAGAGAGAGAGAGAGAGAAGGATTTGCGAGACAGTACGAGGAAACATCCGTAACGATCCACCAAGTGGAAATCGTAGAGCCAAGAGAGAGAAGACGACGACGACGACGACGATATAGATACCTTTCTCCGTGACCCCTCAGCGAGTCCTTCCGCTTGCGGCCTTTTCCTCCTCTCCTCGCTGTTTATTTGCGCGCGACCTTTCTCTCTTGGTCCCAGCTTGACCTTAAAGAGAAGCCTCGCTGAATTATCCGCCGCGTACACCAAAAATACGCCAGCCCGGCGTCAGGAGCAGTTGCGTATGATGACGGGAGAGAGAATCGCACGATTCCAAGAAGTCAAAAGCGAGATAACAAAATCCTTTCACTTGGTGTGTGTGCGTGAATGTAAAAAAAAAACGAAAAAGAAAGAAAGAAAAAGGGAAATAAAATAGAAATAATAATAAAAAGGAGTAACGAAACGTTCCTGGAGCACTTTCTCGTGAGAGCCGCGCACCGAGAAAGACGGCGAAAAAAAATAGAAAGAAAGATAAGAGGAAAGTGGCGAAGAAGAAGAAGAAGAAGAGTAGACACGACTCGTAGCGATCTTTTCACGTGTTCGATCGCACCGGCAACGTACAACGAGTACGTACGAACGAACCTTTCGCGCGCGAGCTTCGAAAAGCAATGCAAGCACGAACGACACGAGAGACTCTCGTTCCTTCCTACGTTCTTACGTCGTTCCCGGCACGCTCGATCTCTATCTCTCTCGCTCTTTCTCTCCCTCTCTCCTTTCCTGTCTCTATCACTCTTTCGCTCTCTCTGGCTCTCGTCTCTTCTCACTCCGCCAGCGTACTAGCTCCGTCCTGTTTCCTCTTGCTCGCTCGCCTATAGCCATCTCGATCTCGTTTGCCGTCTCTCTCGCACCGGCCGAGTATCGCGATCAGTCTTTCTCTTTCTGTCCCCCACTCTACTGACCATCCATAACTGTTCCGGTCTCTTTCCAGTCTTCTCTCTCTCTCTCTCTCTCTCTCTCTCTCTCTCTCTTTCTCTCGGTTGCTTCGTCGCACCTTCGGGCGCTCACCTCCTCTTCGTAATCAAAAGTCGTGCTCTCTCTTTCTTTCCAATATAGATTGGATTATCCGTCTCTTACCGAGCTATTTATCTTCTCTCTCTTTCTCGTTCGCAACCTCCCACACACTCTCTTTTTCGGTCCCTCTCACTCTCTCTCTCTCTCTCTCTCTTTCTCTTTCTCCATCTTCCGAAACGCTCCATCTCCTTCCTCATCCTCGTCTCTCCGTTGTTCTGCTCCTTCGATTTCTCTCGCTCTTTCGTCATTCTGTCGTACGGTCTTCCTATCACGAGTACCGACACGCGTCCGTGCTCCAACAGAGGGGGAGAGAGAGAGAGAGAGAGAGAACTTTTGCGACACCTACGATACGTATATACATACAGCTTCCACTCTCCCCTGGCCCTCCACCTCCTCTTTCTCTTTCCTTTTTTCTCCTTCCTCTTTTTGGTCCAGACAAGCCGGCGAACTTTTCAGCAAGCACCGCGAGATCCTTCGTCTCTTTAAATCTCGCGGTCTCTCGAGTGGTCTTTAAAAGCGCGACTGGTTTTAAGAAGGCGAGACGTTTTAACGGTGAGAAAGTGCATACGTGAAAGACAAGAGTAAGAGAAACAGCGAATGAGAGAAAGAGAAAGAGAGGAGAAAGGGAGAAGAGATAAGAATTAATTAGAAGGCGTTTCATTAACGCGTTAACGAGTCCTCTTGTGTATTTTACGGGATTCGATATATGCATCGTACTCTCGTATTTCTTTTATTTTATTTTTATTTTTTTTTTAAGTAAGGGCACTAAAGTTAATTAACGCGTCAAAGCGTGAAGCGCGTTGAAGCGCTCCGCAATTGGTCCTTTATTTTGCATAAGCTTTTTAAATGCGCCCGCGTCGAGAACGCAGCCCGGCAAAGGGAATTGGGTTAAAGTAGAAAGCGCGTTACACGTTGTTAATTCGTCTTTAAAATCGCGCGTGTCTCGTGTCTTACGGGAGCCGAAAAGGGATCATTTTCCTAACGTGTATAATAAGATGAATCGGACGATTCGTTGTGTCATTGAACTACTTTAATGTCATTTTTCAAGCGGATTTCCTTTCTATAGCGTTTGCTCTCCGTGATATTCGATTAGGAAGTAGTCCATCGTTATCACTTGACAACCGTCTACCCCTGGAACCTTCTGCGACGGTCGTCCTATTCCAAATGTCTGCAACATTCACTTCGGCAACTTCGTTGTTCAAATCGTGAATTAAAATTATTGAAAATTTTATCGAAATGATTTTCCTTTCAAGTTCGTCTTATATTACGAAGAATTATTTGTATATCGATAGGAATCGCCGATCGTATTAATAATAATCGATGTATCGTATATCGAGATATCGTACTGTCGAAAAGTAGAAAAGTATAGTACGTTTATAGTTAAATAGATGTGTAAAAGGGAATCATTAAACATCCCTAAAAATTTCTCTCACGGTATGCGCGCACTTAAGCGTACTTTCAAGCTATCAGTAAGAAATTCCAAATCTATCGGAGCTAACGGTGAACGTTAAAAAGCATTTACGTTTTACGCTATCCCTAGCTTGTCGATTCACTAACTCAATTACCGGCGGAATTAGATAAAATGTGTGACTTGTTAAGTGCGGAGACTGCGTATCTTTTTCCGAAGTTACCTGACTTACCAGGTTCGTTTTTAATATAGTTACGTGTTAAAAAGTAACTTTAACGAGAGATTCTTTCACGATCTCCGAATTTCCAGCAACTTGTAACACAGTTTTAACGTAACAATAAAGATTAATAATAATTTTTATTATTGCGATTAAAATAGCAAATTTCGGGTATCTTGAAAATAATAACACATTTGCTAATAATAAATAAGATTTATATTCCAAAATTTATATCCTTACATAGTTACACTTAACGACGTGTACAGAATGATCGATATCATTCGAACCGTATAGCAGCGCTCCCTGGAGCGTAAACGCATACTTCGTTGAAATGATCTACCGACAAATATGCTACCTACATTTTCGCAACTGCATACAACTGCAATTCAACAAGCGTCGAGTTTCAAATCATACAGTTATTCCAAATGTTTATTACTTCGAAAAACGAAGTGTGTTTTCAAAAGGTCAGTGGTACTTGTTTTTACGTTGTTCGCATTGTTACCAAAATGAAGGGTGTAATATCGTTTTCTAAACAGAGTTCAACTTTGTAAACATTTCGACTCATATATAACAAGCTACTGTTATTGTTTCAGGTCAGTGCTGCTCGGTTCCCCGTGGTAGTGAAATTGGGACACGCTCATGGAGGTATAGGCAAGGCACGAGCCGAAACAAATCAAGATTTCTTAGATCTGGCGTCTTTGGCTGCATTAGCGAACACGTACTGCACCTCGGAACCATACGTCGACACCAAGTTTGACGTGCATGTGCAGAAAATAGGCAACAATTACAAAGCCTTCCTGTGAGTTTCAATAGCGGCACGAACTTTAATCTAATCGAGAACACGAAGTAATTAACGTTATAATTAACCTATGTAATTAGCAAATTTTTTTGTCGTAACTTCATTCTCGCATACCGTGATACAGAGAGCCGAAGTACTTCTACCGAGAAGTTACGAGCAGAATTAATTAGCCAATCACGTTAACTCTCTGACAGCATACGAGGAGTTTCGTTAATCTGTTAATCAATCATTATTAAAGGCGGAAAAGCATAACCGGAAACTGGAAATCGAATACGGGATCGGCTATGTTGGAGCAAGTGCCAGTGAGCGAGCGACATCGTATGTGGATCGACAACGTGTGCCAACTTTTTGGCGGCTTGGATATTTGCGCGATCGAGCTACTGGTCGGTAAGGATGGTCGAGAGCATATCATAGAGGTGAACGATAGCGCGCTTTCGCTGATGGGAGATTCTCAGGAAGAGGATCGTCGTCATATCGCCGACTTGGTCACCGCCAAGATGCAAGTACGTTTGATTGTGAGATAAACAACGACGATAAGAAATTGTAATTTCTTCTTCGACCATTGAAAAGACGATATATGTATATGAGATTAACCATACGTTAAGTTTCTACGATATGCTCGATGATTATTCCTCGCAGGCTTGTTGTCGACCACCCAGCGTTTTAACGAAGACCGCCTCGAGGGGTTCGATGTCTGGCTCGAGCCAAGCTACGAGTCCCGTAGAAGATCGCACGGCACCGCCAACAGCACCATTAGGATCTCACGGAAGTATGACCTCGATGGCGAGCATAGGGAGCTTAGGAGGTTCTACCACAGCCTTGGCAGGAGACGTCTCTGCTACCGATAGTCATCATCAACTTCAACGTCGTGATTCCCAAGGTTCGATCGATATCAAGGATTTTATTTATTTAAACCTTATTTATAAAGGATTCGAAATTATTTGCATTGGTTACTCTTCTTTTTTAAAGAATCGATTAAAACAAAATGATGATTAATATAAAGTAGATTAAAAATCATTATTTAGCGATGTAGCGTCACGGAGAAGTTACCTATCTTAGATTTCCATTTTGTCGCTAGTCGATCAAAATTCGATAGAGTCAATTTTTCATACAACATATATTTTTAAATCGACTATGCTAACATTAGCGCTTACATAGACTGTTCTTTCGATTCGTGCGAGATTTTTTGTATCTACATTAGTTATCACTTTCTTTATCGGCTTCCTTACAGCATCCCAATCGAGCACGGTCAGCAGTGCGCCATCGGTCGGTCGAAGACCAGAAGAGCCACCAATATCGAGAGTACCTTTCCATCGCCAAGGTAGTCAGTCGCAAACTCAAGGAGAGGATACCGAGGATACGATGAAGAATCTTCGGAAAACGTTTGCTGGTATCTTTGGCGATATGTAATTCGTTGAGGGAAGATATCATCGTATTCACGAGCAAAGAGCAAAAAATCGAATCGAAGTAGCTGACTATAATGAGAGAAAGATGAATAGGTACGCAATGGTCAGGAATAATAATGATAACGGTTCAATGTACTTAATAATTTTTAAGTCTGATAAATACCGTCTTGTTTAAGGGATTTTTATTTAGCGATACGATTTAAAAGAACGAAGATTGTACAATTTCACGATCTCTGAAGTATTTCGTACTTACTGTAGCCTCGCGTCGGTGTGTAAATGTCTATATATTTGCAGATTCTCTCAATTCGTAGAACACATGAAGTTTCGAGGAATAATGCTTACAGATATATTTCATATTTTTGACATAGAAGAGTCGTTACGATCAATGTCGAGTGTTTAATGATGTAAAGAAATATATATCTAATAAATTCTTAGAGACTAGCATGGACGTTTAATGTTCACCGAGCGATCGAAGCGTTAGCTACACGATGAATGTACTTAACAAATCGAACAACGAATAATTTATTAACAGTTTAATCTTTATTTTTTTCGCGATTGAGACTCCGCTCATCGATGTAATTATTTTCGATTTTCTTTCTTTGTTAATGGCAGCAGAATTTAAAAATAACGATTGCTATTGATAAATTTCGTATTTTAAGCGCACAAGTAGTTCATAAGGTTTCGTATGTATTGTGTTTTAAAGCCAAGAGCTTTTTCGTTGATGTTGACTTTGAAGAATATTATTATCTATTATTGCAAGCCAACGTGTTTAGTGGAGATTATATCGTTATCTTTCATCGATATACTTATAATCTGCAAGTATATAAATATTTCCGCTCATTCAAGGCTCGTTTGCATTATCTTCCTCAATGCGGTATTTATGATATCCTCGTTTAGGTAAAACAAAAATCAAAGATCATTCATCTCGACTTTAGTTAGCACGACGAATGAGAAAGTGTATTTCGACGACAGTGAAATGTCGTGGCTTCAGCTCCGATCCAAAAGAAAGAAAAAAACTTTTTTCTCGTTTCTCGTACGCATTCACCTTTATTTTCAACGCTAAAAACTATTTTCATTTATTTTCGACGTTTTAACGTGCCTTGACATCGAAGTGTCCTTCGTATAATATGCTTCATATAAATCAAGATGAACGAATGGACGATGGTTACTCGCAGAAAGAATTGGTGTAACGAGTCTATCGTCTTCTAATAAATCTAAAATCGATAGTATCATGCGCAATTAGAAAAATCATCGATCGTTTCTTCTTCGGTATGTTTTTTTAGCATCATGGACAACTACTGGTACACCGTCCAACGAAGGGGAAAAAAAGCTTCTCAGTTTCTAAAATCATTAACAACTTTGCGTCCAGACTTACACACGTAATTACGAAGGAACTTGATTGTTCGTTTTCTTTCTTTTTTTT
>JAIFRP010000026.1:6284726-6298823 GCA_032403825.1 Odynerus spinipes
TTTTTTTTTACTTGGATTAGAATTCCTAAATAACGTATAAGCGAAACTTTGTAAACTGTTTTGCTTGTACTCAGAAAGAATTCTTCCGCGACACGAGAATGTAACGACGTGATCGTAAATCGTCTTCCAATAATTAAATTCAAAATTATGATGTAACAAATGAATGTTTATAGAACTGTCTCTTGCAGAAGAGGATTAGAAGAAGCAATGAATGCGAGAACGACCAACGGCACTAATACTGTTAATAAAGGCAAATCAGTGAGTCTTTTGAAATCGCAAAATAGTATCGTAAAACGCTCGTTGAAATTTGTATGAGAAGAAAACGTTTGAAGTTTTGTTATTCCATAAATATGATAAAAAAAAAAGAAGTTTTACTCTAGGAACTGTGGCCACGATATCGAACTTGTATCGAACGAAGCGAATAGCACGAGGGGCAGGTAGAGCGCCAATTAAAGACAAAGAATACCTCAGGGGTTCGAAGCAAAAAATAGATAAAAGCTAGAAAATTAGAAGAAACGGCTGGATTAATTTCGCATGGATGGAACGCGGAAGCAACGTAGAAGGACTAGAACAAGCTAGACGATTTTATCCAGCGAACAGAGACAAGTTTCTCTGGACTGAAAGACAAGAAAGCAAAAAGAAAATATTATACGATCATCTGAAAATAGTTTTCATTTGTTGATAACCGTCTGTTAAATTCTCGGTAGCTAGAAAGAGTCTATATGGTTATAGAGCAGATTTCTCTAATCGCAGTTTATAGAATTTAGTTGAAGTAGCGTAATGACTTTCTTTAACTAATTTTAGAACTTCTACGTAAGTCGTCTAACTCATATGAAACTTATTACATTTATAAGTGTCGTATGTACCGTTCATCTCTAATACCATTTTATGGTTTCATATTTTTATACTATTCTTACCCCTCTTTACAAATATCGAAGCTGCGATACTTTACAGGATCATTTTTTACGAAAAAAATAATCGACATCAAGGAGAGAAGTTTCAATGCTTCTAAACATTTATTTATTATATCTTACGTTTCAGAAGGCTAATTAATTATACGAGAAGCATCGAGAATTTCGAGAATTTCATTCGTTCGAAAGTTTTCTTCTATTATCATGTAATCTCCCTTTTTCCCTACTTATCCATATAACTTTAGACGAGATAACAACAATATTAGCAATATAGCGATAGTTTAAAACCCTTTGTTGCACGAAGGTAATGAAGAACCTTCTCTATTTATAAATGCATCTTCGTTGTTGCGCATTTCGAGCAAAAATTATATTTCAGCAAGAGGGTCATCGAACCCTTTAGACGTCGGCTTTAAATAAAAAAAAGAAGACACGGAGAATACCGACGATCTCTCCTGAGAAGCTGTATGTATCGAGTAAACCAAAAAAAAGTAATAATAATAATAATGAAACGTCGTTGTGAAATAAAAAAAAGGTACCTACGTGTATTTTCAATATACATATATCTCGTAGTCGTAATTAGCGAGACCCAGATTTAAAAGAAAAGAAGAAATAATGTTAAAAGCTCGAGTACGCGATTCAAGCTTTTTTTGTACCTACGATGGCTGCTTCAAAAGCGATGAACTACTCGAAAATAATTGAAGGACGGAGACAGGCAAACTGAAGCTTGAAACGCGTGCATTTTCGAACTTTCTTCCCCCAGAATGCCCGTACTAATCGAGCGTTCGTTCGATATTAATCGAGGAGAAATCTTTCACGTACGTAAGATCGGTTTGGCGGGTTAAATTTATCGACGGTTGCTGCCAGTTCAGTGCCTCTATCGTATCACCATTTCTTTGCTTCATTTTTCAAATAATCGAAAGAAAGAGGAAGAGTATAAGAGAGAAAGAGAGAGAGAGAGAGAGAGAGAGAGAGAGAGAGAGAGATAAAGGAGGAGCGTCTTTTTATCAATAAAATAAACTCTTATCGGTCGAAGTAAAAGCTTTTTTATCAACGAACAAAAAAAGATCGAATCAGGGAAACGCAACACCAGTAACTAATTATTATTAATCAAGACGCGAATAAACGCTATTGTATCGTCGCCGTGTATCAATTAAGATTACTTTTGAGAACATACACCAATTAAAGAATGTGATTAAAAGAAGATCGTCATTTTGTAAAGGGGATAGTGTCAACAACGAAGCTCGTGAAAATCAAAGAACGAAGTTCGAAAGTAGTTCGACCGAATTCCTTCCTCGAAGGAAGATGAAAGTAGAGGATGAAAAATAAACGGGGGAGAAAGGCAACAGAGCCAACGAGATTACGGATCATTGATTTAGTCTCGATTAAGCGAAAGCTCGTTAACACGCGTTAAATACTCGAAAATTATGTGTCTATCTCTGTGTAATGGGAACCTCTTTAAAATGCATACAAATAAATGGTAAATTAAATAAGGGCGAGATAAGAAGGAAAGAAAAATTTTGAAATAATAAATGTAGCAGTAGGCGTTGTCGTCGGTGCACTACAAAAGTGGGCCAACCGACGCGCGTAAACCTCCTTGATTTCAATGCGTGCTAGCCACATGTATAATATTCACACGAAACACACAATTTAAAAGAATAAATATATATATGATAATTAATTAAACATTAACGATAATACGATCCTGCATAAACGTTATAATAATTATTATCCATGAAATAAATCTCTATGTTACTCATCCCATAACACAAAATATTAATGATAATCAGCCTATCGTGCCGAGGAAAGACAAGAGAAAAATAGAAAGCAAAGAAAGACCGACGTTGAAGGGTTAAGGTCTAAGGAAGACACAGGTCTAATTAATACTACATATTTATAATAATATAATATATAAAAGAAGCGTATAGGTCGTATATCGTGAAAGCGCATACCGAGATTTTTCGCAATTGGCATCAAAAAGAGGATAAAAATAATTATTACAAAACTAAAAAAAATAAATAAATAAATAAAATACGGAATCTGATTGGTCGTGCGCTTTCATTGACGCGTGGTAAGAATTATATATACCGCTAACAAACAAGAAAAGACGGATGTGGGGCCGCATTGATAAAAGTTCTTTAAGGCAACGTTAAAGCGTATTTAACATCTCGAAGTTAATTTATTGAAGATCGATGGATCGATTGGACGATCGGTAGTCGAGATTCGAGTCGAGCGAACGTAACGTGCGAATTTCGACGATCGGTCAGCGAAGATCAGAGCCAAGACTGGTCCAGATCTCATAGAGAAGTAAGTCCTCGTAACTTAGATGAATGACAATATAAAACATGGCGGGTCGATGATGCGAGTGTTAGCGTGTAGGGAAAAAGGCTGACGTGTCTTTTTGTGTTTTTCGAATCTCACGTTATCCGTATTTTCGTTCGTTCGTTCGGAACGAGAGAAAATCATCGAATTTCGTAAGATCCGTCTCGTAAACCCACGGACGTTGCTGTAATAAAAAAATAAAGGAAAGGACGGCGACATAATTTGTACGAGCAACGAAACTTCAGATGTGAATTATTAAAAAAGACGAGAGAAGAAAAAACAGCGTCCGTGTAAAGATCCTGCAAGCAAATTAATTTTTTTCGCATACGGGATGCGATTGTTTCTCTTTAAATGAAAAAGATAATAAAAGATACAAAAAAAAATAAGAAAAAGACAATGTAAACTAAGTAAGGAGCGTGCGACGGGGAAGATAAGATTAAATCATATATAAAATGCGAGTTTTATCTGTCATCATTAATTATTAAGTATTATCCGATTTTTGACGAGCGATGGTTTCTAAGTCTTAAAGCGTACACTCTAATAAAATTATCTACAGCCGAGATATAACAGGAAGAACGATGAAGGATGCATTACATGAAATATCTGAGAACTTGTATAAAATAATACGTAAAAAAAGACATTTATAGAATAGGTTATGCGAGTATGTGTAATTGATACATAAAGGCAAAGAGGTTTCCAGGATTTCGCAGTGTGTGCGTGTGCTCGTTGTCGATAGTTTTTTATATTTATTCGTTGATTCTTTTTTACATGTTCGATAAATCATAGTCGTTGAATAATCGATATGATTTCGTAGTGACTTTATGATCGATTTGTTTTAAATTAAAATTAAAAATTGATATTAAAAAAATCTGTCGGCAGCGAGCGTAGGAATGGCTATTTCAAGTTTAGCGAAGGAACGTTGTTGCGATAATGAAATATTCGATACAAAAATTTATTCCAAAAATAATTGAGAAGAATCTGCGCCTCGAATTTTATAATTACTTATCTCGTATCCTCTTTTACACTTTCGGACGTTTCGTTATTGCAGCAGCAGTTTCGTCGGACGAACATCAAACGATCTTTCGAACACCGATTATTATTAACCATTATAACTCTTATCCTTTGACTGTTAACCACGATAGAATTAAAGAACAAAGTATCCCACGAAACGTTTCCTAATCGTTACGATTGTTATAAAATGCACATTGATAAATGTGTTAAAGCGATAGATGGCCACTATGAATGTCCATTGTGTTATAATACATATAATATATGTTACGTTGTCATTGAATTATTATTGTACCGCTATTATCGACATACGAACGATGATTAAATGAAATATTATCGTCGTACCGAAATGTTTTAAAGGGAGACTCGCGTGATGTTATAAATAATCGATGTGTAATCGTCGAAGACACACTGTAACCACAAAGTTTTCCAATTCACCAATTAGTCGATGCACACGTAAGATGAACCACGATTTAAATAAAAGGAAAACAAATAAACGAATTATTAATCGTCGATAATATAAATTATATCACAAGAGACAAGTAACGAAAACGAGGCGTCTGTAATCCACAATTAGATGATCGGGCACGATATATTCAAGATGTGCCCGTAGTAGGATCCGTTGAAGTATAATTAACGCGAAAGCGTAAGCTGAACTGTAATAATAAAAATATATCTAAGCGTAAAACGGTAATGGTCATTAACCATCCTACAAATATTATTTCATTTTCAAGCTTTTCTTTCAAAAGATATATGCATACATGTATATTTGAAAATTAATTAATGTATTATGTAATGTATGTATGAAAATTAGTTAATTAATTAATGTATATGTGAAAATTCATTCGATTAACTATTGATTAAACGCACGATATGACTTTTTTCTTCGTTTACTCGGGAAAAGTTCGAAATTAAAAGAAAGTTTTGTCCAGTTCCGTGTTCAACGAGTAGTTTCGATACATTCCACCGAGGGCAGCCTCTCGACTGAAGGAAGCATTTCGAGGATAGAAAGTCGTCGGGACGGTATGAATCGTAGGCGCGTACCAGCCATAATCCATAGAGGTACTTCTATAGCAGGGATGTGGAAGAGGACTGTCGTCTTGACGATAGCCTTTGAATATTCCTACGCAAACGACGATCGATAGATCAGTACGTAGGCATTTTCCTTTCTTCGAAAATCGATCGACACCGTATCGATAAATTCTCTTTTCTCAATTTATTTATTGCTTTTCTCTCTCTCTCTCTCTCTCTCTCGCCGATTCTATTTCCGTACGAAATTCAAACTTTTACGGTCTCGCTATTTGATGCATCCGTGGCACGACGCCTCCGGCTTCGTCTATTTACATAGTTTTCTCGTAACTACACGGACTCGGGCACGTTGTGTAGTTTATTCTAGTACGTATAATAGTCGCAGCTGCTTAACATTTATCATCGCGTTTCAACGTTGACGGATATCGAGCGATACGTTCGTCATGCTTCCCGCGCGAGTAATTTCATTTTTGTCGGGCTCGTTTATAAAACTTGTCGTTTCTATGCGTAGATGCATTTTGGAGCAACTTATATATTGGACAAATTTCGAAGTCGATCGTCATTACTTAACGGAACATAAGACGCGTGTTAATTATTATGGGATATATTTCGAAGCACTTTTCGCTTATAATGATTTATTTATTCTTGGTATAACACAGACACGAGAGAACTATGGTCTGATCTCCACACAATCGTACGGTTCCTGATAGAGCACGCTGCTGCAACGATATCTCCCAGTCAATTCCGAGAAATGATCCACCACTTCGTCGTTGATCTTGAAACCGGGCTCGATACTGACGATCTTCATTTTAGCGAAGGCCGACAAGTCGACGTAACGAAGTTTGTTACTGTTCAAGAACAAAATAGATAAATTATCCAATCCCTCGAAGGTATTCTCTTCGATCGTCTCAATTTCATTGCCGTTCAACCAAAGAGAATTGAGGCTCTTCAAATATCGAAACGTGCCAGGGGGAAGGTTCTTCAAACGATTTCTCCCAAGATCCAATTCGTTTATCTCGTTCAGCCCACGAAACGTCTCAGGCTGCAAGGTGGATATTTTGTTCCTCGATAAATAAAGTAGATCGATGTGGGGTAATCCCGCGAACGTGCCAATCGGAAGCTCCGTTATTCCATTAGAATCCAAGGCGAGTGTTTCCAGTTGTCTCAAGCCCTTAAAAGTATTTCTCTTGAGTACTATACCGTTATTCGTTGCGTAGAGTTCGCGTAGTTCGGTCAGACCTCGCCAGATATTCGAACGAAACTCGGAAATATTATTGTTATCCAAAAGTAAGGTCTCCAGATAGCTCAGTTCGACGAAAGCACCGTCCTCGATATCTTCGATAGAATTATTCCGCAGATCCAGGTACGTCAATTGATCCAAAAACTCGAAATAGTGCTTCGACACGATCGACAATCGATTGTTCCTTAAATACAGAGCCGTCGAAGTGTTGACTTGCGCGAACGCATTTTTCCTGATGTCCGTGATGCCTAGATCCTCGAGATGCAATTCGGTATCCTCGATCGTTTGAACGGCCTTGACGTCCTTGAAGGCTACGCTCTCGAGGATCCCGTTCAGAACGCAAACGTAAAGGTGATTGTAAACTTGACAGTCGATTTCTTCGTCCGCGGGGTAAGCGTACGTGGATAACGGAAAAGACAAGAGGAGGCGTAAGACGAGAATGAAAACGCACAACATGATTTGCTCCGTGAAGCTGAACTCGTACTGACATCGTGGGATCGATTGCTTTCTCTTCATATAGACGTCTTCTCTTTCTTCTTTTCTCTGTCATTTTTCGAGATATCGCTCGAGTAAATACGCCGATTGTGCGAGTCCCGTCACAAGTTCTCGTCTGGAGCTTGAAAGCCCGTAATCGTTAAGATACTCGATATTATTCTCCCTAATGTACAAACGAGATCCCTTTTCGTTATTTTCATCTATGCTTTTATTCATCTTCATATACGTTTCTTGTACCCCCCTTCGTTACCTCGTTAATTTTATGCCGAGTACGACTCGCCTTAATTAATGTTTTTCATTTGGAAAGATAATACCCAGCATCTCTGTGGTCCGTACAAATGTCGTTAGAAATAATATCATTGTATATCGTTCGTATTAAAATATCATTTATCATTTAGAATTCGTGACGTTAAGAACTATACTCGTGTAGGAAGAATGAAATCGTTAAGGAAGCTTACTTCGCACGGATAACAGCGACTAATAATACAGAAGGTACACGCTGACATACATAAAAATACTTATTATTCGAGATAAGCTCGAATGGGTGCAGTGATCGACTATGCCGGCTTATTAATAGCCGAGCGTTATCGTGTGCACTTAACGAGAATATCTCGCAGTAGACTTTACGACTAATTGCGAGTACTCGCTCTCCTTACACAGTGAGAAAGGTTCAAGTTGGACAAGTAGCGGTAGTTTTCGACGAATGTCATCTAATTAGGTATCGATAGAGACGAAGATTATTCTCGGCTAATTGAACCGCAACTTCGAGCGATTTCCGTTCGAAGTGAACTTCATTTTCTCTTAGAATCATTAAATTCACGAGGAACGGGAAGAGACTTCAAAGAGAGTCACCAGGGTTATTTAAATTCACGATGGTCGTTTAAATTACATATCGATCGGGGTACGGATACTCGAACTCGGAGATAAATAAAATTCGATTTCGATTTAAATCAAGAACGCCGGCGGACGACTGTCGGATGATAGTGGGAGGAGACTTTGAAATTACCTTTAAAATTCTACGTTTTCTTGCGATGGCGTAGCACGAAAGACCGCGTAAGGCCAGGGAAAGGTTATCGGTGCACCGATACAAGTTTTACGCTCGGAAACAGTCACGTGGTTTTTTTTCACTCTTAAGTACTCATTTTTATGGGTTTATGCGTAACTCACTTTATATATCTTACTTTTCTTGGGATACTCACTTGGGTACATAAATCGCATTGGAAGATTGCAAGTTCGATAAACTTCGTCGGTACGAGGTCGCAAGCCTCCGTCTCCTTCCGATTTTTTTCCTTCGTTGCAGAGGCATGGTGTTTGTGGCATTTCAAAGTATTTACACATTAGATTGGAATTAACGCGACGACGGAACGATCGTAGGACTCGAGGGTAAGCTCATCGAGGAGGAACAAATGGTTTTATCGAGTCGAGTATGATGGAATCTGTAACCGAATAGCCTTCATATTTGTCTTGCTACCATAGCTACGTTATTTAGATTGCGAATGCATCGATTAAACAAACTTCCGTTGACTGCAGGGATGACGCGTTAAACGAGTTCCTTTGTCAACAACGTATTTTTCTCGGTGTTGGGTGTAATTTTATTCGGATTACGATTGACGAATAAGAATAAATAATAAGCTCTTATTTGTCACGAACGAATAAAAATTTATCCGAATAACATAAGGGAGCAGAGTAATTTTTATTCGGATGAAATATTCGGCTAGTCATTCGTTCGGATAATTATGCGAGATAAATATTTATTCGAAAGAATTTCAACAACGTCCTACTCTGATTTTTGTATTATGTTTATAGCAAATATTTTTAGTACTTTCACTGAAATTTGTATTACAGCTAAAGAGTATTCGACAAACACGAGATATGTTGGTATTAGTAATAATCGACTACCACTTAGTAATAAGCGTTTATTTCGATATTAATACTAAAACAATCCTTATCTGTTTGAAGCTTACGAGGCTCGTATTTCCTTTCTCGGAAACTTTTAAACCCTAGGAAATGTGTCGGGCGACGATCGTGGGAAGAAAAATCGTGAAAAAATAATGGAATGCAGGGATGCACTGCTCGTTCACGTTTTGTAACGATACGGGTACGGGGTCCCCTTTAAAGCTTACCGATTAGAAAAGGGTCAATGAGCTTACCAGGTGAATGACTAGCCGGGCACCGACCGTCTACTTTAAATTCTTACAGCGTCCGAACTACATTCTGTTAGGCGGGTTATCGCACAGCGTAGCGATAATAGAAACTGTTTTCATAAACTTTCCTGTATGTAGAAAATTATCGAGAAAGAAACACCGTACGTTTGAACACAATTTTCTATTGTGTTTAGATAACTAAAATTTGGTATCACCTTTTCGCCATTAAAAAATTAAACACGATACGACGAATGAGGTTATTTTTAAATAAAAACGCTCAACGTTATGTTTTTTAATTACCGTTTATTGTAAGGTATAAAATATTATTTTTACAAAAGCTGTTTAATTTTAGATTACATCATCGAGACATGAAATAGGGGATCAGTTTGGTCTAATCCTTCGAATCGTATTTCCACGTGAACAGATTATAAATAAACGTATTCGCTTAATTTATTCAGTCCCACCTCTCTGACCACTCACTACTGCAGCAGTTACATACATAGGTACACGGTTAATGAAGCGATTATCACCACTGTCGTTTCCAGTTGTGGTCTGGCTACCAGAAGGGTATTACCGGTCCGTGATAAGGTCTACGACGAGCAGCCAGGACGAAACGTAGGAATTAAGCTCGACGAAGTAAAAGTGTCTAGTTTATTGAAGACCGTGTTTCGTTCGTTACTCAAATTCTTCGTAAATTTCGCAATCTCGAGTGAAACGAGAGCACGTGGCGTTATTTAAAAAAATTTCATTTCGATTATACTCGAAACGATGATCCGTGATAAAATATTTGACGATGTGAGCCACTAATCTTCGCTAAAGCATCGCGGACGCTAATTTTAAGAGCGTAAATTTCGTTTTTATATAAAATATCGCACGTAGTACGTATCTGTTAATTGACACGAATGCAAGCAGACGATAAGTACTATCAGATAATTTTAATTGCAACGCGGCATTGTGTTTAGCCCTGACGAGGTCACTTTCGTATATCTTCATTTGTTTCTCACATGTTCGCGGTCAGTCGATTTTCGTAGTTTGGACGTTCGTCAAAGTTACAATTCATTAGATTGACGTTTGACGGATTCAATACACGATATCGCGCTTTCGTATAATTTCTGACGCGTTTATCGGCTTTGACGCGTGTAAAACTAACTTTTGTGTATGATTTATGTATATAAGTGTATATATGTATGTATTATCTACGTGAGTGCAAGAACACGAAGTGTAAAGGATTATGTTTAACGAATTACGTAATGGGGACGAATGATCGTTAAAACGACGAGCAGCAGCTGAAAAATTTATTCGATCGGCGATTCAATTGGCATGCTGTAGCGATTTTACCGAATCGAAGTGTGGTTATGTTAGAAATTAAATGTCAAGGGAAGCAACGATCGTTCAACATGAATTGCAAAGTGATGCCATTGAAAAATTATTCCGAAATAAGTTATCGCGTGAAATGCGTCGCCGTGGAGAACGAAAAAGTTTTCGGCGACGTTTTTATCACTCACCAAACGAGGGATCTCGATTATCCATCGCTCAGCTATCCCTTTCTTACGGAATACAAAACGAGAAAACGGAATTTGATCGAGCATAGGTTGGAAGGCCCGGATTTTATGGAAATGAACAAGAAAACGGTGACCAGAAGAGCCAGTGAAGTTACTACGGCAGCGATTAGAAGGCAAACGCGAAGGACCAAGTCTATAGACGAGACACGGAGTATTAAACAATTCGACGTGAGTGATGTTAAGGATAACACCACCGTGAGGAGTCTCAAGGTAGGTATCGTAAAAGAAATTTTTCTCATTCGTAAAGTTTGCCGATAAATCCAGAAGTATGTATCCTATTATTTTAGAAATATCCAGCGCCGCTAGCGATAGAAGGTACAACGAAGCAAAAGATATGCGTCAGCTCGCTCGTGGATCAACTATTACTGGACATTTATGGTTTCCCGTCCGGTAGTCGTTCCGAGAGCGATTCCACAGCTTCGTCCTTGAGACAACATCCGCAGCATCAATATTTACAAAAGGCTCGTCTCCTATTGAAAAGTAAGACTATTCAATGTGGAAGCAAACGATGATATTGGCTCCGAGCGGAGAAGTTCGTTAAATATCTTCTTTCATTCGAAAGCTAGTTCTGGTAGATTTCATTGTCCCCAGACCTCTTTCCAGCGAAGGAGAGAGATAAAAATAACTCCGGCGTAGTTGATCCGAGACTAAAATCTAATTGTTCGAAAGGAAAGTTTGAATTTTGTTATACGCTTTCGAGTCGGTAGAAAAGTTTTTCGAATTCGCGGTAGCTTCGAGAGATCGAAGACACCTGGAATTGGTAAAGACTCTTTGGGGTCCGGGAAGCTGACGAGACAAGTGGCTGTAGAAGCCAGACAGACGAGCGACCTCGTTGACTTCGAGACAAGAACGTTCTTTGACTTGAAGTGCCGTCCTGTTTTTTAGCGGGAGAAGCACTTCTTTTTATCTATACTCGCGTACTCCATTTTATCTATTTTGTTAAACGTACATACATACATTGCTTTTGTACTATCTACACTTTTGTCAAAGTTAAATGCTTTATTGAGATTGAATAATTCATTAAATGAAATTGTTTGCAGGTAAAACGGAGTTGCAAATGTTGATAAAATTCTTGCACGATCATATCAATCATACCGGTGGATTACTCGTCCGCCAGCTACGCAGAAAGGATTATCTAATGGCCAAACGTGATAAACAATGCGACATCATTACCGCACATTTGCAAGCGTACAGTGCTAAAAGAAGTAAGTAAAGGATCGAAGATCGATGAATGTTTTTTTACTCTTTTTTTATATTATCTATAGAAACGCGCACCCACTCCTCGCTTATTGCCTCATCAAATTTATATTACCGCATGCTACAAACAGGTTAACTTTCTTCGCAATGAAATTCAAATTAAATTGGGTAAACGTGAAACTATTTGTTCGGGTAACGCAATATGGAAAACCACGAAAAGAACGCGATAATGGTTTTCGTGCTAGCGATATTAAATTATGCAAGTAATAACGATACGTAATATTAATTTGTGCACTTAAAAAGGCACGTTGGTGTACTTTTTTAATCGCACAGTGCTTTTCGCGAAGTGTCGTTAATTTATTAACGAGACTTCGTAGGCGTACAATGGAACTTTTTCAACTGTTTCACATTATCGGTAGTTTAATCTCGCGAAAAAGGTAAAAAGCGAACGCGAGTTAAAAGTAAGTCGAGATAACCGGAGGTACGACGCGTGCACTCGAAGGAAATTTCCTATACGTAATTCGCAAGTCGAAGTCAAAATCGAATTAAGTCGCTTTAAAATTACCGTGTCCCTTCGAACGTCCGGACAAATTTCCGCTGGCTCGCTCTCCACTGCGCATGCATGGCAATTCCCGAGTCGGTGCTTATGCGAACTCGTTCCGCGGAAAAATTCGTAATGCTTCGCGTCTCTCTTATGCGAGCGACTCCAGTGATGAATATTTAATCGCCAACATCTGGGATGTCCGCGCCGCGCATTTCGATTTACGGCTTGTATATCGCGAGAAAGCAAACGAGTGGGCCGGAGAGACGAAAAAGAAAAAGTTATTTTATATTTTAGTAACGCTAACGTTTTTCGGCTTTTCTCCCTCGGTGCGTCGAGAATGCATATTTTATTTGATAAGGGCGCGTATCGCGATCAATTCTTCAATCCCTTCGGTCGGGGCAATACGAATGATTCGTTGGAACATTAAAATATTCAAGTTAATTTTCAACCCGAAATACGAACGAATATTACACAGTGGAATTGAATATTTCACTACTACTCGGCATATTCGGTAAAAGGGTAAAAGTTCGTTGATATCTTTTCCTGGAAATTCTTCACAACAGAATATATAAATCTTATAATAATCAAACTTCGACTTATCGATCGACCGATCGCACGACTTATCCAAGTTCCCGTTTAGTTGAAAATTACCGCCGTATCCCATCGAGTGTTCGAGCGAAGTCATTTTGTAATCCATTGGGTCACAAATTCCGATTGATTACTATCGATACTCGGAAGAAGACGAAACGACAAGAAAAAGAAGATCGTACCGAAAGAAAGACGAAGTAACTTTCATATGCGACGATGCAGTGATCAATAATTAGACTTTGCCGCTTCTACATCGTTAAACACGCATGCTCGACATACACTGCGCACGACCGAAGTTCCTACGCCGTGTCGCCCGCTGAAGTTTTAACGATGTTTCGTTTACCGAGCAAGAATGCGGAACTCTCTTTCCTTCTCTATCTTCCTTTCTCTCTTTCTCTACGACATTCTTCGGAAAGCAGCCATTCGCAAAGACGAATACGCGTAACGCGCTCCCTCTATATGAACATTATCTTAAAAGCGTGGACTATTTAAAGATTGCGATTAAACAATTAAAAAGAACGACTTCCTTAAACTTTCTCTTTCATTATAATTCACGAACTTTCATATCGGGCAAACTTTCAAAGTTTTATCGAAAGAAAATTCCCAATGATATTTCCTTTTTCTTTCGGTTTTCTTTTTAATTAAGAACACGATTCGAGGAACAATGGTAATATCAGCTAACCACTGCCTTTACAACCTACCTACTGCTACTTCTACAACGTGGGTCGCCCGAAGTGACCCACAAAGGGACACGATCGATAAGTTCGTCGATCCGTAATGCACGATCTCATTGTGCACACGGATTAAAATTATCCGCTCTTATAAAGGGAGCGGGTCGATCGTAAGATCTGTATATTATTTTTTAATAGAAAAGAAACAATATGGAGACCGTAGACATTATTTTTGAGCGAGTAACCAAGAAAAACCGTTCAGTAAACAATATACATTTATATATACGCATATTTACATCTAATATATTTATTTATTTATGATTCAATCAATCTTTTCGATTTTACATTAATAATACAAAACTTTATTTCTTCTTCTGTTCATGTCAAAC
>JAIFRP010000026.1:6298856-6311998 GCA_032403825.1 Odynerus spinipes
AAAAGTCGGACCTGTCAAAAGAAATGAAACTAACTAGTCAAAAACACAATACGATTTATATAATGAATTTCTATATATATACATATTTCTATACTTTCAATAAACCTTTCGAATTTCCCATTTAAAATCAGCACCCTTCCTTATCCATGCGAAACAACAAAAGCAAGAAAAATTTGAGCAAGTTCGATCGATCGACCTGTCAAAATAAATCGAACTGACGTCTAGTCCTATCCGCCCTTCGCTCTCTCTCTCTCTCTCTCTATCTCCCCCTCTCTCCCTTTCTTTATTTTTCTCCTGTTCGCATCCGCCACGATGGCAACGGCATTTTTCGCCGAAATCATCTGGGATAGAAGAGAAGAGAAAAGAGGCGAGGGCGCACGCTTTGACGGCGCACGCTTACGTATCGCGAAGGTTTGTGGGAGAGAAAGGAAGATAGATAGATACTGAGAGGGAAAGAGAGAGAACACGACGCATGCGCAGTAAAGTATAAGAACGAAGAGGGTTGAAACGACGTTAGGGGGTGTTCGGTCCAGTCGGTTCGAGCCTAGCCGATATGTGGAGCTCGTACGAAGTAAACGGCAGTGCCTATTGCAGGGTTAGCCGAGAACGACCGAACCCGACTGTATACTTCTTACATCGCGGACGAGCCTCCCCATCGTCGTCACCCCCAACGTCGTTGTCGTCGTCGTCGTTGGCAGCAACGACGAGAGTGCGCGCGCGCGTGCACAGCACGACGACGGCTTCCACCTTTAGTCGTTCAGCTGACTCGAGTCGTACTAGCATCGTCGATCGCGTCTTCTTTGCTCTCCGACCGACAACGACGACGAATCAACCTTGTTACTAGGGGTGGATTAATCTCGAGCGTAATTTCAGCGTGGTTTCGATCGAGAAAATTTCAATTTCCCTTTCCCTTGGTGGAAGTTCTCATTTTTGTGCTCGAAGTAACGAGCAAAACTCGTCGAGATGAGCCAAAGGGCAAAGCTGCACTGCTGCTATTGGATTTCGTCCGATTCGTTGTGCACATCTGGATTCTGATTCGGCGTACGCGCGTGCACGACGATGTTGGTCGTTCGCTACGTCGACTGTGGGATTTGAGGAAGAGCGAGCGGCCCTATTTTCCCCTTGGAAAAAGAACAGAGCGAGAGAGAGAGGGGAAGAGAGAGGAACTAGAAAGAGGAAGGGAGAGGAACGATGGTAGGATGATCGACGATAATAATCGAGGGGAAAGATAACGTATATCGCTTTGCAGTTGGTTCTTCGTACGCGTTCGGTGAATTAAAAAGGCACGGGGGATTCGACGTTGCATCGATTCTCTAAAGGCCTCTTTTAGTGACGTGTTGTTCCTTTTTTTTTCTTCCGTTTTTCTTGGCTTTGTAAAATATGGTATGACGTATCTCTCGTTTTTTCCATTTTTCTTTCTTTCCATCGATTTCAAAATAAATCACTTCTTCTTTCACCGATGCGATTATGATCGCGCGGATATGCACTATCGGATCGCGTACGTGCGTCAGTGTGACGGAGCGGTTCGAATTCGTCCGATGGGATTACGCACGAGATACGCTTGAGTTTCATTTTCTCTTCTACGAAATTGGGTCAATCCCTAGACATATTGACAACGGCGATTGTCTTCCTTCTTTTCCTTTTTGGAATGGAAGGGAAAAGTGCTTTCAAAGAAATTAGGACTCGGCCTTGTTTTCTTACACTCTGTGCATCTCCTACTCTTTAACTTTCCGATTAATTAATTAGTCGATCGGTCGTCTTTGTGTTTGCGCGTGAAGGCGCCGACTCGTGTTTTTTTTTTCGAGATAAAAATGTGCCGAGTTGGCGAATATTTAAACGCGTGTAAATAACGATAGGAACCTCTTTTTTAATTTATGCTCGCACGTAAAGCAAGCCGGTGTAATTTACATTATATTTAGGAATCACTATGTATCGTACTTATATGTATATACACGCACGTAATATATAGAGCACGTAGTTTGTAACAGGTGGTGCAGTCGCATAGAGACGCGCTTTAAGAAAGGCCCGTCCACCGCAGAAGCGATTCAGGGCTTTCCATATTTTTTTCTTCTTTCCCTTCTCTCTGTTTTCGCTTCTTTTTCTTCTTCTTTTTTTTGTTCCTCCAGATACGTACTTACACACACACAGGTCCGACCAGAGCCAGGCTTATCCGTCTTTCTTCTTTGCCGTTTCGTGAATGTGTCTTTTGAAGTTGGTAGAAAGCCACGTGCTACTGCGTCTTTTACACGCAGCCAAAGTTATGTAACGCGGTAATAGCGGTAGCGCGTCTTCTTTTCAAGCGGAAAATCGTGAACGTTCGGAGTATGTTCGTAACGCTCGGAAATAAACACGCGATCGATCGATTTTTCTACCGAAGGGGAGGAGGGAACGTGAATTAATTGTGACAGCCCTTTTCACCCTCTTTTCAACGATTCTACGAATGCCTGGACGAGTGTACATGTGTATGTGTGAACTTTTCAGAGTCTTAGCGAAGGCAGAGCGCTTAGTACGAGAAAAGCTCCGAAAAGTTCTTCTCCTTCTAATGACGATCTCCCGGCGATGAACCGAAGGGTGAGGAATCATGAGACACGAAAACGGTTGAAGGGCACGCGTACGCAATATAATAAGAGGCAGGAGAGGTGAAAATGAAAGAATGAAGAAGAAAGAGCGGCGTTTCTAATTGGAGAATGAGCGGTTTTTTCAACTCACTCAAAAACCTCGCGTCAGGAGCTGCGTACGCTGCAAGCTCTACTTCGAGATATCAAGAGCTGGAAGGTGAAATTTGATTCTAAATCATTTCTCTATCTCTCTCTGTCTTTTTCTTTCAACACTCAGTATTATTTAACGATATCTATCTTCGAGTTTGT
Organism: Odynerus spinipes; assembly: GCA_032403825.1. NCBI lineage: Eukaryota > Metazoa > Arthropoda > Insecta > Hymenoptera > Vespidae > Odynerus > Odynerus spinipes. Next base: position 6,301,724 of record JAIFRP010000026.1, read on the forward strand.
TTAAAAAAATTCTCGATTTTCCATAACCTCTATCGCATTGTAACAATTTTATCGAACATATGGAAAGTTGCGTTCTAATATTTTTTCGCGTATAATCAACGATTTCGTATTATATTTAAGTTACGTAAACTTTCCTATCGATATACGTCAACGTTAACGAAAAACGATACAACAAATTGTTGCAAAAGCGTTCGATCGCTTTTGCCACCCACGCTCGTGCCTATCGCCGAAGAACTTTTCAAACCGGTTATGAATATACAGCGAGGAAGGAAAAAAATCAGAAACGAACGAGCGAGGCGCTCATAAATGAAACATTCGTGAATAAAACATTCCTCGACGAGTTCCATATCTGTCAGTGATTTTTAACCGCAACGCTATCTATCGCTCCGCTACCGCGGGGAAAGATAACGCCTTATCTAAGCTAATTTTCCTATACGCACGATTGTAACGTGCGTGCGCGTTGGCACTATAATAATCGCGTTACTTATGCATATAATAACATTATATAAATTCGACAAAACGTTTCTTTTTGTTCGTTTTATTAACCTTCTTTTTATTATTCGCCAAATTACGATATCACGATAAAATTCGATATAGAATTTGATATGAAATTTATGCTACGGGCGATAAACTATTATAGTACCAAACTGTTCGAGTTTACCGTTGCGATCGAACGGTGATAAAATGTATAGCGTTCTAAGTGCATAATTACTTTAACGGGGCGAGATGGTATCCGCGCAATCAAATCTAAGTACCGGCTAGTCGCTTCGATGTGATTCCCAAGGAAATGCGATTTCTCAGGGCCGAACAAGTTTTCTCATGAACTTTGACTTTCTCGAGTAGAGAGAAAGAGACGACGATGATGATAATGATGATGATGCGTGTATTTATACACGAGAGCAAACAAAAAGCGAGGAAAGGGGTGATCGAAGGTTTATCGAATATTTGTTTTCTTCTACGTCCATATTATATATTTATTAACATTTTATCCGATTTCAGTCGAGGATACGAAGATGAGATTCAGCTTGACTCCTCAGCCAGGGGAAAGTGGATTCCAACAATGGCTGGACGCGATGAAGATGGTAGCACGCTTGCCGGGAGGAATACCAGCGGAATTTCGAAAAAGAGTAAGCACGAGTTTTCTTTTTCTTCTTCTTCTTCTTTTTCTTCCTTCGTAGGAGAAAGGAAAAAGAAAAATATTTTACGCGAGGCGTGAAAGCTTTAGCGAAAGCCTCATCTCGATAAAAACCGAAAACTCATCTTTTCGAATCTTTCACAGCTTTGGCTGACACTGGCGGAACGTCATCTGGAGCAGCGAGGTGTAGATTGGAAGCAGGCTGAAAAGGTCTGCTTTAATGAGTGGAGTAATCCTGACGACGAGGAACTCGGTATACAAATCGTTAAGGTAACGCACTGAAAATGCTTTCTCGTTTCTCCAACGTCGCGTTAGCCGTTTCTTCTCTCATTTTATCCAAATCCTTCCGCAGGGAAATGAAAAAGAAATTTCACTTCTCGATAAAGATTACGCTTTTATAAATTTATTATTTAACTCGGTTCAAATTATTTTTTAAGTTTCAATTAGAGGGAGCACAATTCCCTACGGTACAATTTACTCTAAGTAGAAAAATGTCTATCGCTAAAAATAGTTCAATGTCATAACGTAATAACATGTTACAGGATCTCCATAGAACAGGCTGCAGTTTGTTTTGCGGAGCCGCTGGACGCGACAATCAAGCCGTGCTACGTAGAGTTTTGCTCGGTTTCGCACGATGGAACAAATCGGTTGGTTATTGTCAGGGTTTGAACGTATTGGCCGCTCTTGTTCTACAAGTCATGGATCGAGCGGAATCATCGGCCGTGAAGGTGATGATCTATCTAATAGAAGGTGTCCTACCGGAAGGTTACTTCGCCGACAATCTTCGCGGGCTTTCCGTCGATATGGCCGTCTTTCGTGATCTTCTTCGCTCGAGAATGCCCAAATTGTCGAAGCATCTTGAGGCTTTGCAAAGTGACGCCAAAGATAAATCAACTGGTATACTTGTTTATTATTTTTATTATTTTATTAATCGTCCTTCAATTACATTAAATTATTACATAACTGCTTATCGTTATCTTCGCGACTTGTGATCATAATTACGATGTCTATCGTTAATTATTTCAGGTAACAGTTATGAGCCACCTCTGACGAATGTGTTCACCATGCAATGGTTCCTTACTCTCTTCTGTCATTGTTTACCACAAGATGCGGTACTTCGTGTCTGGGATCTTATATTTCTAGAAGGCGATGAAGTGCTACTAAGAACTGCTTTAGCTATTTGGGAAAGTCTTTCCGAGTAAGTGTGATATAATTTTAATTAAAGACTACCTCTTATTAATTGTATTTCTTTTTTTCAGTCGTATCATGACAGTAACATCAGCTGATGAGTTTTACAGCATTATGGGTGTTCTCACGCGAGAGATGTTAGAATTTACCGATACGAATAATCTTATAAAGGTCAGTTATGCCGATGACTATCCAAGTATTAAATATTTATATAATTTATATATTTCAGAACGAAAATTTCAGTAAGTCTGTTTTCATATATATCTCGTAATAATAATTTTCTAGAATATTGTTAGTTTGGGACCATTGCATGGCGTGACAGGACTTAGAGAAAAGCACAGATATAATATCACACCATGGGCTCGTAAATTGAGCGACGACGAGGATAGCGATACCGAGGAAGATGAAAGATTAGCTGTGGCAGCTGCTATGTTTAGTATGGCACAAAGATTGAAGAAAGGTGAACTCTTAAGCGGTAATTAAACTGCCATTTATATTAATCGCTATAAAATATGATTATTTGAAATTTTCTTTTAGTCTCGTCTGATATTCAAAGAACTAATGGTAAAAATGTAATTGATATGATGTAATATATTTTGTACAGTGATCTAACGTGATAATTTTTATTTTCAGAACATATTTCCTCAACGGTAGGAGCGATACAAGCGATGGCTCCTGGCAGCGATCGAGAGCGTCTCGCTTTGGATATCAGTACGTTGAAACAACAGTATGCTAAGCTTCGAGAACGACAACGGCAAGCTCATATTATACTTTCCGGTAATTACCAACTATCAAACGCAAACGAAACTTTACTCAATTCAAAGAGTCATCATCGGAAGATTCGATCGCAAAGATTTGATTTTCTTGTTCATATCAGAACTTTCACGCCGGGAACTTTTGGAATCATCGGTGAAATTCAAAAATAGCTTGAAATCTAAGCTTGATGCCTAACACGTTATGTGTATACGTATATATGCAAAAGTTGCGTGAGAGTTGTACAGATTGTAGAGTATATAGGTTAGATAAAAAGGTCACTGAAATTCAAAGGTTATAAAGCCAAAATTTGTTAATCGGTCAAGCCTAAAGCGTCGAATCTGGGCCAAAATTAGCAAAGTATACGACAGTGATTAAAATCTGAGATACCTTTAAATGAAGGGGTTCGCAATTAACTTATCGAGGGTTTCCTGCTGTTAAATATAAATTCGCGTAGCCAATTACGAATTAATCCGATGAAAATGAAGAATTCGGTATACATATATATATATAGCGATATCTTTCTTCCAATTATGCTTTCTGCGATGTTTTAGAAAGTTTATAATTAGATTTCGGAGATTGAAAACGTTCTCCTTTGATATAGCCGCATGTGCGAGACAGTCCATGGTCCCCCCTCCCACTTCTCAAGCCATGAATCACCTGTTAGTCGGTAAGAATGCCCTCGTGAGTGGAAAAAATCGACCACTCAACTTGTCCTCCGTTACAACCCCTTCCAAGATGAGACCCGCCGTTCTTCACAGTCCACGAACTCAAACCCGGAAGGAGAGACAGCAAGGTGTCACTTTGCATTGGAAAGATACGAAGAAACAGAAGCAAAAATGTGTGGAAGCAGTTGTCGGTATGAATCTCTTGCATATCTTTTTTATTTAATTCTTTGCAGCAAATATATTTTGTTTAGTAGATAAAAAATATTCACGGTAGGTTTCTTTTTTATCGATCGTTGTGGCAACAATTACCGAACGGCAAATTATTAATTTTACCATATGTTTTCATTTTTGTTCGCTCTTCCCTTATCGAATTTATTATACGCTTTAATAATTATTCAGTTTCTTAAATTACAATTTAACATACAACAAGTTTGAGCTTTTATCATCGGATTTCTTCCTTACCGATAATCTTTCTCCTTCACGACAGAGACTACAGAAAACAAGATTTCGGTGCAGTCACCGGAAGAGACGACAGATGACCTGACATCACCGAAAAGCGGAGGGGTCGAGAGCGATAGCGACAGCACGTCGACGGAGCTCTGTGACGAGCCCGATCGATACAGTGACGTCGACAGCGAGGAGCAAACGTCAGTGTCGGATAATTATTACGTCATGGCGAGCGAGGAGGAGAGGAGCGGTAGAATCGAGGGGTCATCGACCTCCGGGAACTCGCCCGTCCGTTCGCCACGTGACGTACCGAGACTCGAGAAATCAATGACGATTTCTCATGACGTCGTCGTCGTCGTCGATGGGCATACGACCGTCAAGGGGGAGGGATTCGCACGACAGGAAAAAATGGAAGAAGGGGTGAGTCCCGAGCTAGCGGAGACTTCGATAGCGAAGATCACCGATCAAATACGAAGATTATCGGCGGAAGATGACAATAATATGATGGTTCCTCAAATACTGTCAGGTGCAAGCAAGATAGACGATTCTGTGATAAGAACGTCGATTGGCGAGGAAGCGCAGTCCTCGAGATGCGAGAACGAGATCGACGCCAGCTCGGACGAAAGGAAGAAGAAGAGCTCCTTTGACACGTTGGACGATCGAAATTATTTTACCTTTAGTTACGATGATTCTAAGACCGAAAATAACAAAACCATTGTAGGAGAGAATAACAAAATCGTTGAGATGAACGATGAAGTTAAAGAGAAGGTTAATAATCTTCAACCAATAATGGAAATTAATGTCGACGATTATGATAAGAGTGTTGGTACGTCGGATAAGGTCGACGAACTCGTATCAAAAAAATCGATTACTGATTCGGACATCGTTTCAAAGTACGATACGGTATCGCCAATTAAGTATTACGATAAGGATAACGAATACTCTGATGGAAAGGAGAAACGTTTCGAGTTATCTTTCGATTCTTATAAAGTTGCTGAAACAGAGGATAGGAAAGACAACGATTTTGAAATTTTATTGGATAATTACAAGTCTATAAAATCCTCAGATACGAGTGAAAAAAGTGTAGATGTCTCGGTAGATTCTTATAAGCCCATAAAATCGCCAGATAAGAAAGAGAAAGTTTTTGAGACCCCTTTGGATATTTCCAAAACGTTGAAGACGCCTGATACGAACGACAAACGTTTCGAGACATCTTTTGATTCGTATAAATTATTAAAGTCACCGGATAGAAACGACAGACGTTTCGAAGTATCTACGAATGCTTATAAATCTTTAAAATCGCCAGAGACGAATAGTAAACAATTCGAAGTTTCTTTGGATACGTACAAACCCCTAAAATCGCCGGATACGAGCGAGAGACGTTTCGAGACGTCTTTGGATTCTTACAAAGCTCTGAAGTCACCGGAAAAGAACGAGAAACGCTTTGAGACATCTTTGGATTCTTACAAACCTTTGAAGTCGCCGGAGAAGAACGAAACACGTTTCGAAACTTCTTTGGATTCTTACAAATCTTTGAAATCGTTGGACACGAGCGACGAACGCTTCGAAGTATCTTTGAATTCTTATAAATCTTTAAAGTCGCCGGATGCATCTTTAGAATCTTCGAAAATCGTGAAAACTTCCGAAATAAATGATAAACCGTTTGAAATATCTTTAAGTTCCTACAAATCTATAAAATCACCGGACGCAAGTGAGCAAATGTTTGAAGCGTCCCTGCACCCTTACAGAAACGTTTTCTCGAGCCCTAAACAAAATCTTTCGGACACCTCACCGACGAGCTCGGTGCACTCTAGGCAACCCTTTTACTCGAAAACCTACGTAATGGGCCACGTTCCCATATCACCCGTAACGGTGGATCAAAAAATCAGTGCACTGAATAAAGTTTCATATAGTATCGACAACAACACAATCGTGGCGCTGGAGTCCGGTAAAAATTCGGATGACCCCTTAGACAGGCCAACTTTTAGCGATAAGTTGCAGACGATAGATACGAAGTCTTACACGGAGACGACAAAGAAGAGTCCTAGAACGCCTGAAAGTTCGAAGTCATTCAGTTCGGGCGAAACAATGGGTCCAGATTCAAAGCCCTCGAGTCTGACCGTAAGTCCAAGGACACCGGTGAGATCGACGTCTCGAGAGTTCTCTATGGACAAGTCGATGTGTTCCTCGATAAGCTCCGATTCGAAAACTCTCATCCTTCAGTCGACGGAGTCCGACGTTGCGAGGGAGAGCCCGAGATTGGACGCTAAGAAGTTATCCTACGAAAAGTCGAGTCCTTCGACACCGATCAGCACGGACTCGTTGAAGAATAAATCGGAAGCGAGTCCGAAGCTGATCATAAGCAGCGACTCCTGCGATTCGTGTAGTCCGAGTAAAGTGAAGTCTTCCGAGAGGTCGTTTAGTTCGGACCTTCAATCGCCTATAAGTGCCAATTCTATAAAGTACACCTCGAACTACAGCAAACGAGGTCAAGATAATATTTCTGACTCGTCACTCGATCTGAGCACCGCGGTCTCGCCGTTTTATCCGATCGCACATCCCAATCAAAAGACTCCATCGCCGTACAGTGTCTCCAGACGGAGATGTAGCACGGATAGCGCGGAGACCTCACCGGAGCAAAGGCTATCCGTTTCGAAGGAGCCAGCCAGCAAATACTCGAGCAAGTTGGATTCCTCTTTGAAGATGGAGGACAAAGAAGGAAATGGAATTTCAACGAAGAGCGACGCCTACGTTAGGCCTCAATTCATATCGGGAAAGGACAATCTCTGTTTGAATCTTTTGGGGAGAGACAAGGAGAGAAGCGATTCGAGAATTTATGAGTTGGGTGCGAACGAGGTGTACAGAAACGATCAACACTCTACAGACGAGAACGCGGATGATCAGCTATCCGAGAAAGACACGGTATCGCAGTTACCTCAGGAAAAATTGGACAAGCATTTCATGAATCTTAATTACAGGCACAAGGATCGCTCGAGAATCTTCGAGAGAAGTTCCAGCAGCCTCGATCGAAGATTCGCCGATTTGAAGTCTTCGGCATCTACGGACGAGTTCTCAACGTCCATCGCAAAGAAAAGATCGAGTGACATCTTGGAGGACATGAAGCATCTCGAGGCGAAGGCTTTCGGTCACGGACCCGCGGAAAGTGGCATGCTCACCAAGAAAACCAGTTACATATGGGAGGATTTCATGAATCTCGAGGCCAGACGTCAAGACAATTTCAGCAATTCGGCCAGCAACTTTTCCAAACATCGTTTAGACATACCTGACATCAGTGTCACGAACGAGGGTAGAAAGTCGTACGTGGTGCACCCGAAGATAAACATAGACGAGAGTAGCGACAGTATTCTGAAGACGGTCTCCTGCAAGAAGAGCAACGCGACCAACGACGACGAAGATGACGACGGTAGGGAATCGAAATTGGGCGTCTGGACGAAGGTAAAACCAAGAAAAAGAGGTAACAACGGTCGGAGGAGTAGCGATAGGGCTTTAAAAATAATTCAAGAGAATTCGGCGATTCTTCACAAAATTTTAGCCTGCCAAGCGAAGAAGCGACTACCAGATTTGGAAGAAATCTCGAAAGAGATCACGATCAGTCCTATAAACGAGGAGATATCGAAGATATTTAGCCCGATCCTCGAGAAGATGGGACTGAACGAGCACGAGATAAACGAGGAATTAGCGCGAATTAATTTCAAAGATTTCGACAGCATGGCAGCGACGAGCGTCTCGGAATTCGACGCGAAAATCAACGAGGAGCTGTCGAAGCTGTCCCTGATCGACGACACGGAACAGCTAGACGATCTCGACGTGGACGAGATCATATCTCACGAGTACCTCGACACGAGGGAGGCACTGATAGATCGGAAGATTAACGAGGAGCTGTCGAAACTTTTGGCGAACTACGAGGAGGAGCCACGTTTGAGTATGGCGACTTTGGAAAAGGGTTCCTCGAGTCAGAACATCAGCGACACCGAGGGACTCGATCTGACCAGTATCTCGACAAACGTCTTTTCCTACAAGTCGTCGAACGACTCTATCGAAACGAGGAGCGACCAAGGTTCTCTTCAGGAAGTGACTATTCAGTCCGAAAGATTTTCTCAGTACGCTCAGCCAATGATACCCTACGGAACATCGACTTACGTCCAGGATCTATCACCTAAAAGCGACATAGACATCTACAGGGAGCTGGAAAAGTTGGATAAGATATCCTCGGCGCAAGTGATGCCAGATACATCCCCTGATATTTCTCCTAAGACACTATCACCGGCCAGTTACGTTCCCAGTGTCTCACCGTACTCCGATGTACCAACTTCGATGCGATATTCACCGAACACCATGCCGTTCGATAGCTCGCCTTTAAAGACCACGTACGATCCTTACAAGAGTTTTGATTTTAAAACAAATCTATCTCCAAGAAGAGTCCCCAGTAATCCCTATACACCACGTCCATACGACAACGTCACTGATTCAAATTTCGAGTACTTCGATCACAAGACCGGCCTCTGTCCGAACTCCTACGACGTCCATTTAAAAAGTCCGATTCTAACGAAGGAGTCTTTAGAATTTCGAGTGAGGTACGACAACGAATCACCGCGGCAACTCAGTGGCGAGTCCTTCGCCTTACCAACGGACGTTGTTAGCAAGCAGATGAGTATAGAGAAAAGTGTGTTATATTATACCGAAAGTAACAACATTGTCACTCCTACGAAGTACGGTACAAAAGAAGGTAGACCACCTCTCCAAGACGTCATCGGTAGTTCCTTTCTCGATTATCCTCCCGAAAGCTCGTCGGATCTTCTACATCGTAAGTACGATTCACCATCGCCAAGAAATTATATTCACGACAAGAGTCCGGAATACGAGAGACCCTATACCAACCTCGCGGAGACTAAGACGACCGTGGGAACGTACTTACCGATAAAGCTTCGAGAATATCAGCCAACTCTGTCTCCAAATCGTCAGCCGGATCAACCCTTCCCCTCCACTAGGAATTACTATGCTACTACGAAGCTTTCGCCAGGCGTCGATGACGAAATGAAACGACCTGTCTCGCATCCCGAATTTCCAGACAAAGTTACGATCAGCCAGTATCCGGAACCACCGAGCAGAGGCTCGAGCTGTTACAAAAAATCTTCGTTGAGTCTGGGCAATATAGGACGAGCCAGTAAAAACGGACACGGAGGTAGCTTGAACGCCACGCCGAGTCCAAAGGCCCAATTTAGTCCATTTCCGGTGAAGAATACGTCGAAGAAGCCGAAAGAGTTAGCTCTTAAATTGGGTCTCTACTCGCCAAAGGGTTCGGCAAGCGGACCATTGAGAAAATCGTAGTCTAGAAGTTGGTGTGACAAGGGTACAGCTGGTCACGTTACAGTCAGAGAATATTTTTCCTTCGAAACGCGAAGACGATGAAAACGATTCTCGTAGCGCCTACGAAAGAAGAAACCGATCGTATTATGTCCAAGCGCGATGTTTTATATACCTACCTCTTTAACGCATACACTCGCATAATTGTTTTTTTCTTTTTTTTTCTTTTTTTTTGTTTAAGAAGCAGCGGGCACGCCTAAGCTCTCCCTTCTAAATATTCTTCATTTTTTCTGATGCCTGATAACGTATAGTATATATATATATATATTGTTACGTGAATTATATAAATAATTATAAAATTTAAGAATAATACTAATAATTATTAAGCTACGCGAAGAAACGCAGAAATCTTTAGCGTCAAGTTTCTGTCGCTCGTTGATGATCGATCGAGAGGCACACTTATAAAACTTTCTGTAAGTGGTACAACGCGACTTGCGCGGAGAGACGTTAAATCTTGTACCTGTAATTCGAAGTTACTATCATTCGTGTTACCGATTTTAGCACGTTATTTCTTTGACACGGATCATTCGAACGTACCACTTGCGAAAGTTTCGTCGAAAAGAAGGAGCTAAAGAAGAATGACAAAAAAGAAGCATTAAAAGCGCTACAGAACACTAAAACTTTTCTAATAAATGCCTTCGGCTCCCTCCAATTTTGCTGATCATACATACACACATATATAATATATACATATATATA
>JAIFRP010000026.1:6316379-6341357 GCA_032403825.1 Odynerus spinipes
TTAAACGCAACCGGATGATTGGGGAAGGAGTGAGTGGGAATATCTAGCATATAGAAGGTTTCAAATATTCAAGAGAAATTTGTTATCACTGCAGAAGCCTATCAAAACGAATTACCGGTGTATAATCGTTCGATATCCTCTAATTAAGCTTAATCGCTCGTTTAAACGAGTAAATCTCGTGGCGCGCGATAGCGAGCACGAAAAGGTTTCCTCTCTACCGATCTCTATGACGATAATAACGATAATAACGATGATAAGGATGACGGTGCTGGTGACAGGGATTCTCTGATTGCAGATAATTCGATGATAATTGCCGGATAGAAGTTTACAGTGAAGAGGATATCATTTATATCGGCCTGATTTCACAGAACAAAAATCCGATTTGGTCACTCTCGCTTTTCGATAGGAGAATTCGATTTGCTTGATTAGAAATCGTCGTTCTCCTTTTTCCGAGCTCTAGATTGCTCCGCTTCCTCTTTTTCGCCGTTATCGTCTTATTTCTCTTTTTCTCCGTTTCTTTCTTCAACGCGTGGACCCGAGGTACTCACGTCGGATCAATTTACGATCGATGCGGGAAAAGAGAAGGCATCGATATTTCAAGAGAAGGAGAGTGCGTCGTAAAATCTTGACGTGATTTCGAAGTAGGTAGGCATCTACCGACTCGACTCTCTCCCTCGCTCTCTTTTTTTCTCTCTCTTGTGTCTTTCGATGGACGTCCCACGCAGGAACGTCTTCGACGTACTCTGAAATTTTAAACATAACGAAACTACGTATCCACGAACATACATGATTGCATACGTGCGTCTCACGAAAGAAGTCAAAGGTTTAGATTGAGCAAGACGCTTTTATGGCGACCATCCGAAGTACGCGAAATACGCGGCGAAGGTAAAAAAGTACAAAGGTTGGAACTAAAGGAAAACACTGGCGAGATTGTTTCGATAATGCTCTTAACTCGATTGCTCGCTTGAAGCGCGCGAGAGAACGCGTTACTCCCTTAAGGGCGCATCGGATTATGCGACGATTTAAATTTACGGACGCGCTTTTCAGAACGTGCTAGACGAGAATTCAAATGACTAAAGAACCCACTGGAAATATTTAACGCGCATATTTAGAGACACACTGGAAATTTCATTATACTTTTTGATGTTCTCTCGTTCATATTATTTTACATTTACTCTCTCTTCCTCTCTTTTCTTCTCCGTCTCTCCCTCACCCCCTTCTCTGTCTCTCTGTATCTGTCGCATCCTCTGTATGCAGTGCATCGACGAGTACCGTCGCGTCAGGTTTTTAACTTAATGAGGATTTTACAGACCAAATGAATTATTAATGATGCAGAATCAATATTATAGCATATAACGTGCCACTTAATTAATCATCTATAGGAGAGACGCGCGAATATATTTTGTTTTTTATGAAAAATGTACGTGGCACCGTTGAAAATGAAGCTTCAAAAATATTGCATCGTTAATGGTACTTTGACGGCACTTAAAAGCATATTTCCAGTCGATGAAAAATAATACTCGAGGATACTGCTGATCGTGCTCAATAATTTGTGTAAAACACGATTCATGCAAAATACGGAATTTTTTAAATTTTTACTTGTTTTATTTTCTCTGTAGCTATACAATATAAAAAGAGGACAAGAGAAAGAGAATGCATTTGAAATTGACTAAAGGATATCGATAAGCGTTAATTGCAATACAACGAAGCATCATAAAGGCGACTAATAACCGACAGATCGATCGATTCGCTGTCGTTCGAGTACTCACGCATTTCTCCTTCTCTCTCTCACTCTCTCCCCCTCCCTCTTATACATACGTGCCGATGCATCGAGACATTCTTCACATGGGTCCATATTCTGAACAGGCTAAGTAACAGGAATTATGCAATTGAATGACACAATGGTCCAACTATTATGTAACGGCAAGCAGACGACTTCCGTACAATGGAGGACGATGACGACAATGGCAGACCTCCTACCCTCACCAACTATCCCCTTCTCATCTTCCCATTTCAACCCTCTCTCTCCCTCTCCCCCTCACTCTCTGACTCTCTCTTTCTCACCCTCGGCAACGATGCCACGGCTCGATCGGTACTAGCGCTAAATTCTCTACCGCATACTAATTGTCATATCTGTCTATACGATAAAGCGTCACCGACCCTCCGGCGAGTGGCCACGGATAATCTCATTAAAATTCACTTTAATGAGAATCACCTGAAATGCACCGGCGAATAAGAGCGATAAGGAAATTACTACAATTACCGATGGATCTCTATAATCGTCCGGGATGAATCTTTAAATACGGTTCGTGTTTCGATACGGAGAGAAGTGGAAGATAGTCGAAATTGAAAGTGTTACGAGAACCTTTGCAATTATTCATTCAAGAGGATAGACGATCAACTTTACTCGGATGAAAAGAATTTAATATGTAATTGCATTAATCCAGGCAAGTTCGATAACCACGCGTGATAAAAATAACATCAGTTGCCCTAAATTATATGCATATTTTGTTCGTAGGTTGCTAACGTCGTTAAAAGTAATCGAACTAATAAACGTCCTGACGTAATCGTAGGAGGAACGTTCTTATAAATTGTATTTCGATAATTGTATTTTACTTGTTCACAAGTTCGCGCAGTTAATTTAATCGAACAGAAAGAGCGTTTCGAAGTTATTTTTCGAAGAAACATAGATAAAGGAAACGTTGACAAAGGGAAGATGTAACAGATTCGATAATGGCTACGGTACCTTGAACAAGTTTATTATTGGAGGAGGAGATATATCTATTTTAGGCAATGACCCACTTTTCTAATGCGAATGCAACAGAAACGTCAGCGTTTCGTTAGCAGCAATCAGATATGCTATTGGTTATTCAAGCGATATCTCAAAGAGGAAATATTTTGCATTGATGTCATGTATAGGTATCTATATACCTATCGAGGTTGAAAATAAACCGTGGAAGAAACGTGAAATAGACTTTCTATATCCCTTATTAAAATTAATTAATGCAAGAATCATTAAACGTAAAAATATGAACTGGAAAAAACGAACGCATAATTATTTATAGAGAAACATACCTATTATGGTTCTTTCCGCGGGGATCGTTGCGTATGAATGGAAACGGCAGGAAATGTGTTTTCAATTGTTTCTCCTCTTTCTAACGAAATAATGTATCGCAAAAAGTAAAAAAATAGAGTCGCGGACTTTGCATAGAAAATCTGCCCCGTCTATTTTTCAATAACCCCGCCGCGCCGTGCCGGTGGTTTGATAACGGTATTTTGATACTTTTTCGTCTAGAGATAAAAGGCTTGTCGAGTACACTCGTATACGCGCGTTATTAGTTTTCAGGAATATATGAGGAAGGGGTAGGTACGCAGGTACCTACGAGGACGTCGCTAAACTTCAAACTCAACTCATTAGGGCGCCGAGAAACTCATCATGTTTAACAAAACTTTACGCTGCAATAAATGTTCCGGTTGTATTACACTTGCATGAAGATAGAACGGCCATCAAGTTGAAATATCGTTGAATAGGAGAGGAAAGAGAGGTATATATTTTGGGGACACGTTATATCGTGGTAATGATGTCTCGTTTAATATTATTTCAAAATGTTGGTGATTACTTTTTTACTTTAACTTCATATTTTTAAACCTTTACGTTATTTTATTCTAAAGCACGTGTGGCGATCCCATTTGATTGGTTGGACGTAATCGGCACGAATGTAACACGCTGGAAAAAGAGCATGACCAATCTCCGCCAATACGCTTGATTTGTTGTTTTCNNCTACCGTGCCTACTTCGTGCAACGAAGCGTCGTGCGGCGCCGACCTTTTAGCAGTCGCCGATCGTCATGTAAACAGTAAGGACGTACTTAGCTCCTGCTCCGACATGATAACAGTTGGAGTAATAATTATCGAGAACATTGTGTTACATTTTGGCAATTATTGGATCTCATCACTACAGGATGAGAATATTAATATATTTTGGATGAATTTGGACGGAATTCTGACAATAACCGACGAGAGAGATGATGGATTATTACTAAGCCGAATTATTTGCAAACAATGGAAATTAACGGAAGTAATCACCATTCATTCGGAATGAAATCGTCGCCATATCCATAAAGGAATGAGGGAAGAACTACATTTGTCCATATGTACAATCGAAAGTTATTGTTAGCAAACGTTAATTCACGGTGATCCTCCTTGCTTATAGAAATGAATTATTCTATCTGTCTAATTATTTTATCTATCTATCTATCTAAGTATATGAAAGAATCATTCGTATGTTGATAAAAATTATCTCCAAAAGGAAAAACAAACCGTCCGAACGGGTCCGTCATTAAAAACTAGCGAGTACTAATACCGAAGGTGAATACCGCGATTGCAATTGGGATAAGAGCGGCGATCCTTTTGCCAAAGGCACATTAGCATTGAAACATTGAAACCGTGCGGCTGCAATGATGCGGAAATGAATCCGCCGTGCGCGGAAGGATAAAAGTTACGAGAACGTAGTCCGCCGCGCGTTGTACATTTGCAGCAACGCGCTTTTTTCATCCGACAGAGTGGAATCACCAATGGTGCGGCTATTATTGAAAAGAAACGAACTTACGGAAAGAGAGAGAACGAAAAAGAGAAACAGGGAGAGAGAGAGAGAGAGAGAGAGAGACGGGAGAGATAGAAAAGAGCTGCGCTAAAGGAGGAAGATCGTAGCGAGATATTCATTCGCGAGTCGCTAAAAATAGTGAGAAATATTCACGAATCGCCGTTACATCGCCGGTGGAAAAGGCAGCGAGAGCTTGATGAAAGGTATCAACTATCTTGGGAATTATGAAGTTTTGCATTCAAAAGAACAAAGTAAATGTACCTACCTATCTAGGCTTTTCTATTTTCTTCGTTGTAATAAAAAGTTGATTTCGAGGAAGGATATTTGCCTTTTTCGATATCTACCGTTTCCGGCGAAGGTAACTACAAAGACTTTTGTAATAGAAAATAAGAAATATGATTAACCCTTGATAACTCGAATTTTTATCGTGGCGATAAAAAAGGCGATAAAAAATGTTCGATTCGTTAAATGTATTATCGATGGATAGAAAAAGACAAAAAGATGGAATAAAAGGGAGTGGACGATCGTGCAATTAATCGAATTGAAATCGAACGAGAAAGACGAAGATGGGGTTAAAAACAGAGGGGGGTTTTATTAATCGATGACGTCATTTAATGAGGAGTCCCTGTTGTAAAATGGTTCGGACATTTACCGAATGTCTCCGTGAGTATAGCGGACACTAGCTGCACCTGTCATCCTGATTGCAACTCATCAGCCGGCTGCGACTCGTTGTAATAATGCAAATCCACGTAAACTCGTGTTCATTCGGTAGTTAAGTGCTACCATTGTTCACGATCCGTGATATTAAAAATTTGAGAAGTAATTTCTTATTTTTTGTTTCAGCGACAACAAATTGATTAGTTTTTCTCGCGAAGGAATTTCGTTCGTACCGTAAAAAAGTATATCGCTCCTTTTTTTAACATTTCGATTCCCTTCGGATATTGGATCGCTGACAAGTGCACCGAAGTCAAAAGAGAATGGGAAAGTATTCGATGTATTACGTTTTACCGAGCTAAGATAAACTTTCTCAACAATTCGTTTTTTTTTGTTAAAGACGAAAGTGGAAGGATACAAGTGTACTCTAACTCAAAGAGGCGTGCTGCATCAGCAACAAAAGGAACGTACATGACAGAGACTTTAGGAATACCGCACCACTCTTCCTCTCTTACGGTGTTTCGTACTCCGGTAGCGAAAAGCGAATCGTAGAAAAAAGATGAAACCAAAAACTGGAGAGGAGGAAGGAGAGAGAGAGGAAAAGTCACGCGTGTATCACGTGTCAGCTTTTTTTCCACGGGATTGCGAAGTTTTCTACGGTGAAACTCGTCTCGAACTATTTACTTCGGACATTTCGAGAAGGCACACCGACACCGTCCTTTTTATAACGTCGGGAGTAAGTTCAATCCTAAGATTACCTTTCTTTTACTACTTCGAATCAAAGAAAGTCGGCGGACTTTACTCCCTTTCTCACTCGCTCCGTGAGTCTTTCGCTAACTTAATAACCTTCTTTTCTAGAAGCAATAAAAATCCTTTTCTGGCAATCGAAAGTCTCCCAAATCTCTTCACCGCGAAGACACCATAACGTGTTTTCCTTTACAGTAGATCCCTATATAACTCGGTTAGAAAATTAAGGAAATCACGTAGAAAACGACACAGGGTGAGAACTTTTTATTTTTGTAATACATGACATCGTATCGTAATATAACATATAATATCGTATTGTTTAGGAATCCAATCACCGCACTATATGGGCCCCTTCTCTATAGGATACCTTCTCTATAGAATAGACAATTTTTATTTAACTTTTTACCATCCATTAGAAACACTATTCATTACTCCATGAATTCTTAATCTCAATTATTCCTATTCACCGCAAACTTATTTCAATTCTCATGTTTCAGTATTAAAACTTTCACGATGCGATAGACACGTGTTTCGAAACGAGCGACACGATCGTCGCCCCGTTTAAAGGAAAATGATCTCCTTCCCATATCCACGGAAGAAATATGGAATATCGTGCAAGGTAGTAGAGTTTCGGAAGAAAGAAAGAAAGAAAAAAAAAAGAAAGAAAGAAACACGCATGGCCCTTTCCTCCTCCCTTCGCCCTCGCGGGGAGAGAGAATGACGCGCCGATATATATTCTCACGACTTCGGTACCGGTTTCCGAGGGAATAAATTGCGTGCCGTTTTATTTACGTCTTCGCACAAAGAGGACACAAAGGGAGCGAGAATGCCGCAACTTCCAATAGAATTGCCCGGCGGATGCTTTACGAAGGAAGAGCGCGTTCTTTCGCAAAGCATCGGAAACGTGTATGGACACTTTTACTTATTTTACTCCCGCCCGTTCGCTCCGCATTCATCGCCGCATTCGTACCTACCTATCTATACGTAACTTACATACGTTTGTACGTATGTGTACCAACGTGCACGTATCTTTCTCGGCCAATTTACGAACCTACTACACGCTGCATCTCGATACGTGAAAGCCGCTTACCGTCGTATTCTTTCATTTTTTTCGACACACTACCTACTTCATTGGTTTCCGTGTTAAAATTCCATTCCCTCTGCAGTTAAAGATCTCGTGACTCAAAAAAAAAAGAATATTTGAAGATTAAGCAAATTATATAGAACGATAGCTGTTTTCGTTAGAAACTATCGATAGTTCGATAACCCAAAAAACAATTTTATATAATTTATAAACCAAAAGAATTCAAACGGCCCTACGCCGCTGCATCTCGACCCGTGGGGCCGGTGTGCACTGAATTACTTTCACACCCGTTTTTTTCGAACATTCCGCTTGCTTATTTTGCAGAATCCGGCACGATGGAGGTGAGTCGGGAGCCGGTTTTCGTATAAGTAACACGGAAAGGCGCTCAATGAGAAGACATCAAGCACGCGAGCTCCGGCTCATCTTCTCCTTCTCGCTTACACTCTTTGACTCTCTTTTTCTTTTTCTCCTCGGAAAGCCTTATACACTTTCGAGCCGAAAGCAGAGGCCAGAGCCAGTCGCGGCACTTTTTGCGCGCGTCACCCGAAGGGCTGACACGGGCTCACGCGAGATACTCGAAACGACGACGGCGTGCTGGCGGAGGGGCGAGGAGGAGAGGGGGAAGGGGGGGGAGGGAGAAAAAGACACGACTTTAATTTAGAGGTAGAACGTGCGCAACGTTAATGCCCTTCCATCGAATTCCTACTGTCCGTTTTAAAGAGACATTCACGATAATGAGTTCTTCTTAGACGTCCCGTTCGAGCTCGTAACGCGTCGCGTGTATACCTGTATGTATATATATCTATGGGTACACGTATACGCGATCGCGTTAACTCAAACGCTTCCCCGTAGTCTTTTCTAACTAGCAACTTTACGATGACTAAAATGGAAGCCATTAACGGGAATAACGAACGATTCCTCGCTCGTTTAGTGACATCGATCCTAAAAGAGGTAGCTAGAAGACAGAGATGTAAAGAAACTTTAGTAAAATAATTTTGTTTGTAAGTTCGCATGACAACTTGTAATCCGCTTCTCGTGTTTTAGTCAATAGCCGAGAGTCTTGTTTGAATAAACTTCCTCTTCCCTTGGTAAACTCGCATGTCGAGTGAGCACGTATCACATACAGCAATGGTAACTATAATCAAGAAGATAAGGAATCATCCCTGAGGGACAGAGGAAGAAAGAAAGAGAGAAAGAGATCTTGGTAAAATAACGTGCGACGTACAAATACCGAGAAGTCGCGTGACGCTGCTCGGAAGTCAGTAGGATAAAAGATATCATAGTAGATCGTCCGCCAAGGAGAGGTAGACCACGCGAGAGCACGCCGTTTTCTCTAAAGGCCCTTTATATTTAGAGTCCGTAAGTCGAGAAAGATAGATAGGGAGAGTGCGAGAGAGAGAGAGAGAGAGAGAGAGAGAGTGAAAGGGAGAGATATATAAAAAAGAGTAGAAATAAGCGTAGGGTACGAAAGAGAAGAGAAAAGGGAAAGGATAAAGTCGGTCGCGGCCCTTTTTGCATGTCACCAGAGTTGGCGTACGTTGGGTGCCGCTCGAGAGAGCGAAGACACTAATTTAGAGGCGTGTCGGCGTTTAGAATGCAACGGCTTGGTCGACGTCATCATTAGAGAAGGGGAGAAGGAGAGAGAGAGAGAGAGAGAAAGAGAGGGAGAGATTCTATCTTCCTGCGAGAGCCCACGGTGTGTCTCCTGTCTTCGAATGACACCGTGCGAGAGATACGGTGCTTATGTTAATGCAAAGGGTGGAACGTGAATAAGTAAGAGAGAGAGAGAGAGAGAGAGGGAGGGAGATGAAGAGAGAGCGAGAGAGAGACAATGCTGCTCGCGGCGATACTCATGGAACCAAGGGCCATTAATAACGGAACGAGACGAACAGAATGAATCACGTTCTCCTCTCCTCACGGTCCTTCCTATTATAATGCAAACATTCGGAGCGGCTTAATGACGACGTAACGCCATCTTTGTGTAAACCCGCGGTTTAGAAAGGTTCGAATAGAGAGTACGCGATCCTCCACCCTTCTCATCTTACTCTTCCCTTTGGCGACGTCTACGGAAGGACTCGTCGACGTGCTCTTCCGTCAACCCTTTTCCCTCTTCTTTCTTTTCTTTTTCTCGTCTTAGGAATTTTGCAGGAGACGGCTGGAAGTCGTCTCTTCCACTTGTCTTTTACCCTTTTTTCCCTTTTTTATTATGTACCCAAGTAATCCGAAGTATTTAATTCCTCGAGAATCGCACGTAAATTGAATTTAAATTATTTCTCGCGCCATTCGATCGTTCATTCGCGAGAAAGAAACAAGTTCGAGCGCCAATGGTGGACCATTTCCAACAAAGTCTAAACCGACAATGGCGACAGTTTATTCCACGTAAAATCGCCCTCGGAGAATATTTTCCTTGATCGTTATGGGGTTACGTGTCGCGCGATACGATACCCCCGTTCCTCCAAAGAATTTGCGGGCTGAGTCGTATAACTTTCGCTCGTATTTCTTAGTGGGATTAGGATCAGCATAAAATAAGTACGAGTCGTGACGCATTTCGTAACTGGGTGCATAGATATATGTATATACCTACATACATTGTGTATGTATATATATTATATCTGGGAGGTGATACTTGCAGTTAATATTTATGCTACAGAGACTATTATAAGATAAACACAAGTTCCAACGACGAAGTAACTTCGAGAAGAACTAATCTCGCCACCTTATTACACGCCGCCGAGACACTGAATATATTATAAAACTAGAACTCGAGCTTCTGGATCGACAATCCGCACCTCCTCCTCCTGCTCCTCTTTCCGAGGTCATTCTATTTCTCGTTCTCTCGAATTTATAACTTTCCAGATAGAAAATAATAACCGCATTAATAATTCGAAACGTTCGGTGGCACGAATAGTGATTATCGATTAAAATTCGATCCAATCATCGGGTTTTTGTTCGAGCGGAGCTCGAAAGTACAGTTCCGCGTTTTCTCTGCTTTTTTCTCGTTCGAATTCTTTTTGCGAATAACGCGAAAGTGGAAAGAGTTAGAGGAAGGAGAACGTGTTCCCGAATCAACGACGATGAATATTCGTTTGATAAACGAATTTACCCATGTCAAAATGGCCGAAGTCGGTGAACTTGTTAGGCGTACAACGGCTTTGGGTCTATCCAAGTCAAACTAGCCAAATGTCAGGCCGTCGCGGTACTCATGAATTTGCATGGACCAAACCAAATATAATCTTAGCGCACACAGATGGTTCCCTCTCCCCCTTCTGTCTCTATCTCTCTCTCTCTCTCTCTTTCCACAACTAGAACCATCCAACAGCTCATTCTCACCGCTCATACGGTGAAACGTGGATAGCAAGTAAAGTTTTCTCTGTCTAATTACTAGTTAGAGATGAACATAAGACCTCCAAGAGCAATCAGTGTACGTGTGTGTGTATCTGATCGTAATTTTCCAAGAGGTTTTTGCCCTCTTTTTTATAACGTACCCTAACTTCAATTTTCTCGGACTCTTTTATAAGATCTAGACGTAAGGCTTCAAGTTTAGAGTAATACGTTGCTTTAACTATTAATGGCTGATGTAATATCAGGGAACAAGCTGTTGATTGGGACTAGCTGACTTCGAGAGCGCTTGTTACAAGTATAAAGCGCAAACTACAAAGTGCAAAGCTATCGAAATCCAGGTAAAACTCATATTAAGTTCTAACTCCCGAGTGAGTGGACCTTTCGAATGATGGTAACTAACTTGAGAACTATTACTCTCGTAGATCCTATAAACTTGGACACCTGATACATATGTAGGAAGGGCTGTATACGTTCGTCGATAGTTTATGGTGAGTTTGATGAAGATTTTGTAATTACTAACCCAGCTCTGGCACTAAATTATGCGCGATTACGAAGACTCTGCATGTCTGCCGTGGTGCGTATCTACTAACTCTCGTAGTTTAGGAGAATATAGTGCTCTTGTTACATCTCAACCAAGTTAATGCTGTTCACCGATGCAAGGAAGCTTCGTGAGTGTTCCTAAAGCGATCGCCACTGTTCCACGTAAACATTGTGTTTCCTTGTCGTCCCCGTGATTCGATTGCATTCAGGAATGTAATAGCTTTGCTCATAAACCGAGCCTTGATCTCTCCTTAAGCAGTAATTACCCACGAAATCGGAACTACCGGAAAGGAACGATTAGATAATCGGACGAAAGCGTTCAGAGAATTTCTGTCGCCGATCCTCCGCACTCCCTTAGGAGTGCCACTTTATATTCCACCGGGAAATACTAAATACGTTAGTAGAACGAGTATTTCTGATTTCATGATAAAGTTCTTGCTTTCGTTCGTCGTGCAATCGGAACGACGACGCGCTTTCAAAAAACCAAGCGACTCTGGTAGGTTTCCTTTAATTCTCAAAACCATATATTCCACACGATAACGAGATTTAGATGAGGTTTCTGTTCGCCAGTTTTTCAAGAGCACGCGATGCATACTTCCGTACCACTTTCAACATCGTCCAATTTTTTCCTCTCCCTCTTCGTCCTTGCGTCCATTTCCCACACAAGAGCGTAACTCAGCCACTCTTTTCCTTCGCTCCGTTTTTTCTTCTATTTTCAATTGATGCCTCCCTCCATCCCTCTCTCTCTCTCTCTCTCTCTCTCTTTCTCTGTGTTCCCCCGGTCCCTTCCTCGCTTTTTCGAAAAGGTGCCTAATCTTTTTATTACGAGCGTGCTGTACACTGCGATTTCTATCTGCGTGTTTGAGTCTCAGGACGCGATAAATGCTTTTTCACGTATTTTAATTATGCCCTTGCATTATAAGAAAAGGGCCCGGTGAAACTATTTACACGCAAGAAATGAATGCCGCTGGTAGAGAACAACTTTCATTCGACATTTTACGACATACTTCCACGGTAAACCTACTCCCCCTTTTTCTATTGCATGCGCACGCGCGCGCGCGAGCGAGAGAGAGAGAGAGAGAACATGAATTCACGCGAGACCAAATCCACGCGACGCTTTTATTCGCGTGAAACATTTATTAATCGGTCAATTAAGGGCAAACGACGTTAAGCAGCGACGTATTAATCCCTCGTTAACGTCGGAGATTCTTCGTGGCACCACTTTATGATCGTGAATCTTCCCAATTTCCCAAAAGCTAAATCATCATTTTGATCGTTGGGAAAATTTACGATCGGTGCCCGACACTCGACGTGTCGATAAATCGTTATCCATTCTCCCCCGATGACTCTTATCGGTCTAATATCGTGGCCCGATTTTATTTGCGATTACGATTTTACGAGTAACCTATGATCAACAGCTTTAAATCCCTACATATTTGCGTGGACCGATAACGATGACGCATAGATTTACCCGGGTAAATGTAAATACTATCAAATTTCGATTTAGATCACTGGGACCGATAGAAATGCGATTACGAATTGGCAATAAAGAATACAGGTTACCGCTGATTTGGAATTTTTTTATTTAAAAATTATACAAAGTCAAACTTACAGCGAGAGTCATTCGCATAAACCTCGAATTAACGTAACGCAACTTTATTCGAGCAGGATACTCGTGTGTTTACTTAAAGATACGCGAATCATGCCGAGGTATGGTAATATCAATCGTTTGGAAGCAAAGGAGAAAGGAAAAGAAAGAGCGAATAGCCCGTGGGCTCTCCTTTTATGTTCCTGGCACGCGATAGCCCCTGCCTCGTCTTAATTGGTGCGTTGCTTTCCTCTTTCGTCCCTCCTCCACCTCCTTTATCTCTTTCTCTTTCTCTTTCTCTCTTTACACGCTCACACATACATACGTACGTATTACGTACGAATTTCAAGTTTGCTTGGTGAGAGTATCTCACGAGACGAAACGTATTCGACCCACGTCGTATCCTCGATACCCTAATGAAGCAAATTTGCATCCATACGCGACGCGAGTGAGCAAGTACAGAGATACAATAAAACTGATTTCTCGTCTCCTGCCGTGGATCGGGCTAAGATGGATGCGTCTGCACGGCAGGTCGCTGTTACTCGCTCACGGAGTTGCATGATAATGATTCAAGCTCAGCCTTGCGCTGCGGTGGACATTCTGTCGCAAACCGCTCTCTCCACCTTTCCCATCCCCGACCAACACGAATGTGCGCACTCCATCTCTCTCTGTCTCTGTCCCTCTCTCTTTCTCTCTTCCTCTCACTGGCTTCCTGGATACCCTCGTTCGTCATAATTAGAAATACGACGCTTACTCCAAGAATATCGATGAGTTTCATTTTTCGTGAACTATGATAATTTGGTAGAAAAGGGAGCCGATGGTGAAGTCTAAAGTCGTAGAGATCAAAAGTTGAGTCTGGAAAGTGGTATTAATATCGACGAACTTTTAAAGTGCTAATCATATATTACCTCTTTCTTTTTATTTAAATTTGCGTGAAGTTTCGGCCTTGTATCTATATATTCTACACTCGTCAGTTATCCGTAGGAATTGGAGAAGGAGAGAACATTTTTTTTTTTTTTTATTACAAAGATAAACTTCACTGGGATAGCAAAAAAGTACGGTTGATTTGAAGCGATATATAAAAAAAAAAGTAGAAAAGAGAAGAGAAAGGGAAAATTGCGAAGATCGCTGAAGTCTTTTGATGTCCATGGAGCATATTCGGTACAGGGAGGACAGACGGCAATTGTAGCTGTTCGAAACAGCAGATTCACGGTCAGAGAGAGCGGGAGAATGGAACGTCAATACGGAGCCTCGTTACACGATGATATACCAATGCCAACAAAGCAGTTCTGCTTGTTGGCCGAAAGCATCGACCTAACTAACATAAGCAGACACTCTAACAGCCCAATCAGAACGTTTCAACAAAGATACTGCAGCGACCATTGTATATCAATATATGCTATGTCTCCCGTTCTACCGTAGATGTTGTAGATGTAGACTGTACTCATCATTGGTATTGTTGTAACTAAAGTCGACTATTGAATTCGATATGCTCTTTTAAAATGTTGTTACTGTAAATAATGCAATCGAACAATCATATCCGTAAATATTTCGATCCGATAATTATAAGATAAAAAAATAAAAATTTCCTGCATTGTCATACAATCGTAACGGCAACACAAGTATTAGATATTATCATCACTAATACCATCGATATCATTATTATTATTATTATTATCATCAACAATTGCAATCGATATTCTGCATTTTAATACTCCTACTACTCTCAACCTTACGAATGGTCAAAACTCCTGCTCATTTCACCATTTTCATTAACGTAATACTAGAAAAAAATGATTTTATTTTCTTGTTGAATCCAACCAAGGATTAATATCTAACACATACATACATATCTCAGCAAAGGTTCTGGAAAACATTGGAAGGACACATGAGTTGCGACGGATTGTTCTTGACGAACAACGAAGAAGCGGAGTCTTCGGGCAACTCTTGAAGTGATCGGACGTGTTTCGCGAGTCTCACTATTCTTTAGCATTTTGTATTCTGAAGTTATTGAATCTCTCGTTAAGAATTAAAGTTATTCTCTCTTGTAAAACCCGAGTATAACGATTCATACAAAAACATACAAGCGCCAGTAGAGATATCAAGTGGAGTGAACATCGAAAGAAGTAAATCGCTTTGGACGAAGCTTTATTAAACCCCAGCGTGGCTAAATTAAAACGATTAATTAATACACCGATCGTGCACACCTTTCGCATGGCTCTTACCCGTAGACCAGCCAAGAGGAACCTGAGAGCCAACCCTCTAGCCATTGCCCATCTCAATTCCACTCTCTAAGAAAATGAACGTTACCTGACAGTTACGCTCGTTTATGGACAGAGAGAGAAAAAGAGAGAGAGAGAGAGAGAGACGTCGAACGGTAGAATGGAGGAATTGCCGATGAGAAAGAACGTTAGAGAACGGTGCAATTACAGGAGAGGAGAGACCGAGACAGAAGGTACCTACAGTTGGTTTCGTTCGGTCGGTGATAATACGGTACCGTGATGGTATCGTGTAAAGAATTCGCACGAGCACGCCATTCAGAAAGAGAGGGAAATCGAGAGAGAGAGAGAGAGAGAGAGAGAGAGAGAGAGAGGGAAGAAGATGGGGGAGAGAGAACGGCGGCAAGGATAATTAATCGTCGTTGCAAATGCCTTTATAACGGAACAACGCTATAATTCGGTTATCGAGCCTCTCTCTTGCCCCGGGAGATCATTCTTTTCGAGTCGCTCGTGCAAACGCAGCGAGATTATTACCGCGAATATTTGAATTAAAGTGCTTCAAAGTACTTCCGCGAATAATTCCGTTCTTTGAACTTCTTTTTTTTCTTTTCTTTCTTTTATCGTGCTTTTGTGCCCCTCGTGCATGTGTTATGAGATAACGTTGCCGTTGGAATAAAAATGAGAGGAATAGGTCGAATATTGTGGGCAGTGATACAGGTAGATTGGTATCTGTGCAATGACATTAATTCTTTCGTTTGAATTGCTTCGATTATTCTGAATGTACATATATACATATCTAATAGTTATTCTACACATTTAGAATGTCACAACTTTGCGATATTCATTTTAGAACGTAAATAATTTCATTTGTTTCGTCCCTTCTTTCCGAAACACATAGAATGTAGTACGTAACTAATTTAATTTTGGATTTAACGAATGTTATCTAATTGGTAGTATTATGAAAATTAATGGCAAAACAGAAACCAGTAAAACGAGTAGTTCATCAAGATTTGCTACAACGGAGGTGTTCACGATTGAAATCTTACGCAATCCCGCAACGATTTCCTTCCCATACTCAGCGAAATGCTAAAGCGACCGCATCGTTTCCACCTGGGGTTTAAGTTACAATTCAATTACCAGTGGGTAAATTAATCAATGCGTCTTAGAAAAATTGTAGTGTTCTATATTTCAACGTAACGAGTACAAATAATTATAATACGTCGTCATTTTTTAGGAGTTTACACACTGTTCACCAAATTAATGTTACGCTTCTTGCAGAAAATGTCAAAAATAATCAAGCTCTAAGCAACCCTAAGAAACTACTCTATATTTATATCTACATTTTATATGATTATCTACAACTCATTGACAACCAGGAATTACTTAATCCGATAAGTTTCCCGATAGAGTAATCTCAAGTAAAGTTTGCCGCTTTCCCGATTATTTAATTGATAGCCTTCGAAGTTCGAATGCAATGGAAATGCATTATCGGTCTTACAGGCAACAATTAGATGTAAATCGAGTGTTCGATCTAATGAAATTCTTAACGAGCTCGAGATACTCGCAAAATATCTACTCGCTGAAAATTCTCATTACGGTAACCCGGTATTGCTTAACTCGGCATCAAAATTCCTCGGAAAGGTGGATTCACTCGTTATAAATTCTGCGGCTTTACGAAGATGTATCAAAACAAGAATGCAAGAAGAGAGTTACGAGCGTAAGTTAGAACTGGGGCGGTAAAAAGTTTCCTGTAAGATATTCGGTGGGTATATTAAAATTCTCGTGCACTCATAATTCATAGTCGGATCGAGTGGGGGAGGGGAGGAGNNGAGTCGACTCGGCTCGGTTCTCTATCGAAGGAAGTTTAAATTGGCGAAGATACTGCAGACGTTCTCCGCATTTTCCTCGGTGACGTAGCCTTGTGTAACTGGTCGGGGTAATTAAAATAAGAGCCCCTGAGTTTGGACTGAATGCTATCTTAGCGTCGCGGTTAACCTCTTGGGATCCAAAGGCATTTCTACTCACCTACACGCTTACAATTGACAGGTATACCAGCAACCTTAGGTACGTACTTACCAGAGACTCCTTCTGTGCTCACTGACACCACATCGGGCTAACTTGCGGCAGACTTTAGAGTTTAGTTAGTAGCGGAGTCCGCATCTCATGTTAGTCTGATTACTCGGAGACCCAAATGTGTGGCTTGTTGTTTCTACCCAGATAACAACCGGTATACAGGGGTGCTAGCCTTAGGATAGAGAGAAAGAGAAAGAGGAAAAGGGGTAGGAGGGGGAGAGAGAGAGAGAGAGAGAGAGGAAGAAGGAATATACCGGTGATTATAATGCATTTCTCTGGTGTAAACTCCAATCCAATTAACGTAGTATACTGCTATACCTTACACGGTAACGCGTTGACGATCCAAAGAAATTGCGTATCTCTTCTAAGCTTTCTTTCTAACAGAAACACGTACAACGTGTACGAATTTAGCGTGAAAACTTGATTTCGTTCTCGCAAAGAAAAAAAAAATACATTGAATATTACATGCGTATAATCTGACAATACCGAACATGATAGTGCATCGTACGCTTAGGAAGGTCCTACAGAGAGAAATTTGTAAGCTTTGATGTACAGAGGTTTTGATTACACTATGATATACATGATACACAGGCTAGAGAACAAGATACGATATCAAAGAGACCGAACGTACTACTGCTATCTTCTCCCTACCTTGATGATGTAGTGCCGTTATTGTAAATGATTACGTTAACGTGAAAAAATATCGTTAAAATTCATGATACGTATCGAACACGATCGATGGTAAATCTCTACTAGTCTAAACACGTAATTAATTGCGACAGGAAGGAAAGATATTGCCGTAGCAATGTGTCGCAGCAATGTAGATAAAACGGCATTAACCCTTGTGGCAGATTCTCCCGGATCGGCGGAAGCTCATGCGGACCTAGTCGTTGTCTAGCCACTCGTGGAACTAGCCTGGCTGGATAGAACACTCTAATTCGTTGCAATCAGGGAAACCTTCATTGCTGTTTGCCCACCTTGTTGCGCCTCTATTAGTTCCGCGTCAGAAAGCATGGCCAGGTGATTTGTGTCCCCAATGCGTCTCCATGTCCGATTCTACGTTCTATGTAAGTGTTATATTCAAAGATTCCAAAATGTAGTTCTGGTTTAAAAATGTATATTTAAAAGAGAAATCATTTTGATATTTTAGAACGAAAACAGCCGAGGGTTCTGATGTTCTCATAACTGAAGAAGAATTCAAGTTAATCGATTATACTGTAAGGTTCCGTAGCTATGTAAGTACGAGGAGTCGTTGCACTTTGAAAATCAATAATTTCCGATACTTACGCCATATAGCGCATTGCGTGTTTTATGCATCCTTGGTGTAACACATGGAATCTTTCAGGTAGTCGAAAGAAGTTTCGCCTTTTTATCAAAAACTTTATAACGTGCATAATTCGTAGGTACATGGGAAACGTTTCTCCTGCTTTCGTTAAACAAGAGAGCAAAAGTTCGAAAGCTCTAATGGCAGCTTCTTTCCTCTCTCTCTCTCTCTCTCTCTCTCTCTCTCTCTCTCTCTTTCTATCTTTTTCTTTTTCTCTTCTCTCTCTCTTTCTGATCTAATCGTTCGGCAGAGCTTAATGAGTCGTTATTACTTTTGTTACTTTATAAAGGCCGTCGATATAAAAGGTCCGAATCGAGACCGTTACGCCAAAAGACTTTACTGAAAGAAACGCGATCTGAAAAACTTTGATCGTTACGCAAGATCGTCGGACAAAGGAAGAAGGAGAGAGAACAGTTCGCTGAAACATTCGGTTTAGGTACAAACGATAGACGATCCAAAGGTACAATTATATCCGTGAAAAACTTATCGAGTGTCTGATCACGTTATTCCTCCAGCATTCTTTCGAACTCGATGCGAAACATTCGTTATAACGACGGTTTCGTAAGATTCTTGTTAATGACGATTGTCTAGTTCCTTTTTTAAGTAGGATAAATTTAATAAAGATCGCAAGTAATGATATACAATGAAATTATCGTAAAAAGATAATAAGTTAAAGTTACTTTTTGTCTCAAGGAAAGTCTGAACTTGTGTGTATAGAGAACACATTTTTATCGGACCGATACGGCGAGCAAGACGGTAGAAGATTAAAGCCTTTGCCAGAATTTATTTCATCTCTTTGAGAAGTTTAAAAGAGGATTGTTCGAGCGTCATAGGGGTACCTCGTTATCTTCAGTATCTTAACCGTTCGACCGAATGCGCTACTTTTTCTTCGAGCTTTATATAAGATCCCAACTACTCATACCAGGGCAGCATTGTTCTTTGACTAATTAAAGTCTCATTCTTTGATCTTGAAAGCACTACACGACAAATAAAAGAAACTTTCGATTTTCCAGACTACTGCACTACGGTACCGTTTTCAAGAAGAATTTCCTTCTTCGTCTTCTTCTTCTTTCGCTTCTTCGCGGAGCTTTCTCCTTATTACACTTCTTTTACTCGTCTATAATATAATTACACGACTATCGCCGGTGTTACAAAACATTTAGATACGGTTGACATTTTTCATAAATAATTAATTTTATTAATTAGTTCGACAAGAAATCCGTCGATCGGTTAATTCGCACATAACCATAACTACAGGGATTCGGTTTAGTGCAAAGTACATTTAACGCCCGTTTTTAATACGTTCTCATTTTTTCTTGGCACTCCTTGGTCTCCTTTCTTGATACACATTGTTATTACTTTGCGGCGTAATCCTACCCAAATCTCACGAGATTACTGTCATAAGGCAAATGCTCCTTGGTGGCGGTCTACCACACCAGACATAAACACACCGCAATAAATTTAAATTCCAATTTCCCCAAATGTAGTCTGCAGCGGAGTATTCTCTAGGAATTTCATGCTCATTTGTTTTAGAGTGAAGTAGGTGAGCACTATCCGCTAGACAACGTAACGACAGTCTTACTTTAACGTTACTTCTCCGGAAATATGAAACCATCGCCAAGAGCGTATCTCCGCGTATGTAGGTACGTTTGCGAGTTCGTTGGATAAAACTTGTTAATTAAACTTTCCAAGGCACTTCGTTACACGGTGGATCATTCAAATGCAGGCAGGAGACGTTATACACGGGGAAGAACAACACCGCGTACTCTTAGGATTTTCTAGGGTTATTTTGTAATCAAAAACATTTCTTCTTGCGTTTGAGCTATTAAACTACTGTAATCGGGTTTATCTTAGCATATAGTTTGAACGCGTGTAACGGAGCAGCCTTGGAGCATCAAACCGATAGTATCCTGAGAGATCTTCGATAACCGAGACTGATTTCGAAGATATCCTCGGGGCTTCACGCTTTGAACATTATACAGGTAATACTATTCTTCGTATCGGTAGGACCGCTCTCGGATAAAAATTCTATTTTTGTACGAACCGATATTACAGTAGGTCAAGATGCGTAGAACGGATAGAAGAAGATTCCTCCTATTGTGCAGAATAGAAAGGGAGGGGTAACGCGAGGAGGCAGAGCAGAACTCCAATATTCGGAATTTATAACCCCTCGTAACTCAGTCGGTTTCTGCACCTAATACCAACCATCCTCCGTGTTCCACTCACTCTCTCTCTCTCTCTCTCTCTCTCTCTCTCTCTCTGTGCTCCAGTTCCTGTCCGTGCATTGTCCGAAATGATTTTGTATCTGTATTTCTCCACCATCACATTCTCATGTTTTAGCGTCAGCGATTGAACGTGTCATCGATATCTCAATGTATATTCTGTCAATACCCAACTGGTTTCTGTATATTTCATTTATTTATATTTTATTGAATAATTCTACAAGATAATATCTTAGTTATCAAAAGAGAATGCGAACGTTATTAAATTTTAATTGATACGTTTCAATTGAACATTCTTCGATCGCATTGCAATATCAATAGACATATACGTATACATACACAGGTTGATAATTTTAAAATCTATAAATTTTGCAGGTATTCCGTATTAAAGCGTGAGATTTTATTATGGAAAAGTGTGGCGTATGAGAATACTATGAAAAGTGAACTTTATCACATTAACGGGTCGTGAATATAAAGATTATTCGTAACAGGCGGGTACGTAGCATACGCGCGTACCAACGTATAAGCAGATACGACATTTTAGATTAAGCAAATCAAAAAATATATCGCAGTAATTTTTCATAACGCGCGTACGCATGTACCTAATATATATTTTTTTGCACTATCTTCGAAACAATGCTCTCATAATATCTAGTTATACGAAAAATCATATTCTTTATCTAGAACGTAACTCTCGTGCATTGACTTCGGTTTAGACAACTTAACGATCGTCGGAGAGGGGATAATTCATCGATTTTGTTTCTTTCCGAACGCGATAATCACGGAAAAAATATTTACAGAAGCGTGCCGTAATGCATGTTTACCTTCCACCCATTAATTCCGCCTACGATAACTTTGACCCTACGGATTATTTAAAGTAGCCGAAGTAAACACACACACACACACAGAGAGAGACCATGTGCTCAGTACTCCAACATCTGTCACGTCGATCGTTAGGCATCTTATCCTCGCAAGAACAGCACGGCAAACAGATTTTCTCTGTATACAGAAGCATCGCCCACTCGAAAGGTAATCTTTTATAGGTCGCTTCAATTTATCGATTACTTGACAGACAGACTTAATAATTAATAACTTATTACGTTATTCCACGCATTGATAATTTTGTTCTATTTTTACAGCGATCATTTACGCACAAGGATTCGAATATCGATACCGCGTATATTGATTTTGCATTCGGCTAAGATAAACACCACATTGGGCCCATTTTGCCGGGAGATATTATACACCAATAAATTCGCGCGATCGCATATTTCAAGGCAATCGTGGTACCTAGTCAGGGGTATGCTAGGAGAAAATATAACCCCACCGGGGATTCCCTGGGGCTCCATAGGATATACATTTGCCTTCTTCCACACTTCCGGATAAGCGAAGCTTCCGCTTTTCTCTCCCCCTTCTCTCCTACCTTCACCCTGCACCCCTCTTTCACCCGTCCGCCCTCTTTCTCTGTGTACTTTTAATGGCCCGTCGTAAAGTACAGGAAAATTAAAAATTCATACCGGTGCAAATTCAAGAGTAACGGCCTTCGCGAAACAGGGGGAGGAGAAGAACTCCGTTGCTTCCTTTTTTTTTTATTCTTTTACCTCGTTCCCTCTCTCCTTTCTCGTTTCCCTTCGCTCTCGGGGTAGTCGCGAGGGAATCACCCGGTGCACTTGCCCGGCGCCTCCTTTAGAGGCAACTCTCGGCACGAAGGACGACGACGAAGCTTTTCCTCTCTTACGTTTCCAGATTTCTTCCGCGACCCTTTACTCCTTTTATTCCTCGCTTTTCCTTCTTGTACTATGCTCTTCTCTCCTTTCCTATTCCGGTTTGTTTCCTTTCTTTTTTCTCTACAATCGTCGGTACTGCGAGCACTGTCAAGCGGAAACACAAAACCGGAAACCTCGGAGTAAAGAGGTAAAACAGAAGAAGAAGAAGAAGAAGAAGATGATGATGAAGCGAAGGAAATAGAAGAGGAAGAAATGCACTTGCCGATATTTCTATAGAAAATCCTTTTCACGTTTCCTACTTTACCGATCCACTTTCACGGTTCTCGCCTTTTTTCAAAAAGTCTTGAACCATTTTCTTGCACGCTTCGTTCTTCGCGTTATTTTAAGCCCGCCCTTCTCTAATTGTTATATATTATCGTTATTTTTGACAAGACCATTATTTATTCAGTTAAAAATATTTTTAATTTCTTGCTTCTCAATTCCAGCTGCATCCAATTATAAGATATATACTTTCGTATAGTTGAATCGATTATACGAAGCATATTTCATATTTAGCAATTAACAAAGTTTCTTGGATACATTTATTATCATTAGCACACGAATCATCCGACAAGATGAAAATAACCGCGGTTGACCGTCGTCGTTCGTTTAGCCGCTTTAGCATCCAACTTTCTGGTTTGCTTATACGGTAAATCCGGGATTTGACGCATCGAAGCCGCAACAATAATATTGCTTCGGACCACCACGCTGATTTCCATATTACGCTCGTGACGTATCTCTCGTTCGGCTGTCCTCCCCCAATACATAATGTTATTGTTAGCATTTAACAGTTATCACGGAATGCATGGACAGCTGTATTCGAAGCCATTCTCGCGATTGCGGACAATTCAAATCGGCAAGTATCATAGACATATCCAATAGAAATGTCAACGGAACCGCAAAAAAATTGCTCGAGCTATACCGAAAATGTATTTACCGGTTGACAATTAAAATTGGCCGATAATTTCGGAAATGCGATTGCACCGTGTCCAAGTGTATCGAAACGATCATAGTTTCCGTATTAAAATTGCATCGGCAGACGCGTTAATACGCGTGTAGATATACGCAGTACCCGTATCTATATCGATCGAAACGATATTCACCTGTTCACAGGCAGAGATACAGACGCGTGTCTCTTCCGTTTATTCTCAATCTCACCCCATGTGTCCCTCCCTTCAAGCGGTCGTTGCAATTTCAAAGAAGTGCATCGCGACTATATCAAAATGTAATTACGATACGTGTAAATGAGTCTGCCGGTGTAAATTATTGCGTATGCGATTAAATTTGCGCACTGGTGTTCTCTTGGCTTGGCTTGGCTGGTCGAGGAGGGGTTGTGTGTGCTGCTCTCGCGGATGCAGGCGAAAAGGGGTTTTGAACGTACGACTCCCTCGACGACGACGAAGCGTACCTACTACCACCCACTCCCAACTGTTCACCCACCAGCCAACCCGGTCGACCCCTCTTCGCGATTCTTCTCTTCTTCATTAGTGGAAGTACCATTATTATTATGATTATTTCATCCAGCTCCACGGGAGGTAATACAATTCACGAGGCCGAGGTTTGTCGAGAAAAACACGCTTGGATGCTTTTAATTGGTCGGCCAACTCGACTCGCGACGCGGTGAGATTCGTCCATTCGAATGATGCGGAAACGACTCCGCAAGAGCGGGATATAATTCGAAGGAAGTAGTTAAAAGAGAGAAAGAAGGGTAGTAGTAGTAGTTTTTTTTCACGACTGCCTGATTTCGCACGCGCCGAATGGGGAAACAAGCTTCCGCGTACCGGATCCGTCGCTATTCGTGTTCGATGTAACGAACACGATCGCAGTTCGATACCTATCGGCGATAGGAGTAGAAAAGCTTCGACTAGTGTATCGTGCGGAAAATAAATTTCTCCGTACCGTGAACGCGAGATTTCATTCATCGTTAGTTAACAATTTTCTTTCGGGATCGGAGACGAGTCTTTTAGATTATTAACGATTCACGTTAACGATTATTACACGAATCACCTAATATACGTACACGTGACAAGCGAGAGAAAGAATTTATAATTTTCCACGTGTCTAAAGAGACTCGTTAGATTAATCCGCTTGATAACACGAAAAAATACGACGAAACGTGATGTAAGCATAGACGACAGCAGTTCTTCGTAAAGCGTCATCCCTTAAACGCTGTAAGCGTCAAACGAGTCGCGTAACCAAAGAGTTGAAACATCATGAACGAGAACATCGTTCGCGGAAAATTAAACAGAGCTCACAAAATTCTGCTTCCCATTTACTAGCTCTGCTGGCGTATACACCTGTGCGTACGGAAGAGTGATACTTCAAAAAACAAGCTAGCACGCTTGCATCCACGGACCCGAAACAAAAAAAAACCCTTTTTCAGAAGCATATTTCATCGAGTTATGACGTTCCGGCAATATCGGTATAACAAACAAAGGGGAACGATTTTTAGGCGATCGCCCGTGCACGTCCAGGTCCCTTGCGCTCGTTCGATGGTTATTTTATGGGCCGTGTACTTCGGTGCACACGTGCGTCCACCTACCGAAAATACATGAGCTTGCTTGTCAGCGGTTCGTACCGATGCATAGACATCACCGAACAATTTTTACGAATAGTCCCGTTCGTCCCTTTTTTTTGTTATCGTCTTCGCGCGAACGAGAAAACTTTGCAAGGTTTGGGGCCAAACCCCCGTGTATCTTATCGTTTCTCGACAACAGGATCGAATTTAAGGACCCTCGTGTGTTTGAAGAGCTTGAACATATGAAGTAAGCATTCCCCATGGATCGATTCGCACTTTTCTTTTCACCTTTTTTTTTT
>JAIFRP010000026.1:6341394-6351662 GCA_032403825.1 Odynerus spinipes
TTTTTTCTTTCAGTAATCCCATCTTGGTCGGCGAGCACGCGCCACTGGATTCCGAAAGATATCGTAGACTCGATAAAATATATAGGTAGGTATCTTTCTTTTCCAACGCGGATAATTGAAAATATTCGATGTAACGTCGCGACGAATAAATTTCCATACGTCCGACTCGAGCTGTCTTTCCTATGAATATCAAGTGAACTTTTAGGAAAGCGTTCTCGGGTATCAACGAGGGAATGATTCGAGAAACTGACGAACATCCTGACGATATCCTTCTAATCTTGGAATGGCAAAAAGAAACAACGTGGGAATTATCGCGAGACATGAAAGAAACGAAAAGAGAGATAGATAGATGGATATACTTTTATTAGCCTATGGCTATAATACAAATAAAAAAATATATATATATAATATAACAAATTATCGTATAATACAATATAAAGTATACATTATTTCAATATATGTATATTACTATGTTTGATAAAGGAAAAATAAAATAAAAGAGACAATAGGAGAGAGAGAGAGAGAGAGAGAGAGAGAGAAAGTGGGGGATACTTCGCCCAAATACCATTTCTATATCAGGAACTCGGTGCTCGATATACATAACTGCATTTTTGTCTCGATGATAGCGCTCTTCTAAGAAATTTGCATACCCGTAACGTGCAAGATATACTCGACAGATAGTTCGCATATTATTTCGCGGAAGAAGTCGATTAACTTGCGAAATTATGAAAAAAATGTTAAAGCGAGCAAAAAAGGAAGAAGGGGAGGGTGGAAATAGGGATAAGGAGAAAGAAGAAACTTATTTCTTCGACGACACCGACCGACGAGAGAAGACGAACGCAGCGAAGAAGGGAGACAAAAAAAAGAGAAAACGAGAGAGAGAGAGAGAGAGAGAGAGAGAGAGAGAGAAGGAACGGGAGAATGACGGGGAGAGAAATCGCTTGGGGCCACGTCGGTGCGTAAGCCGTCATTATAAAGCCATTTACGATATATACGTTCGCGAGGACGCCTCAGTGCAAAAATAACTGCGTCAAACACTCTCTTCCAGGTATTCATGAGCTGACTACGGGTCCTGGTAATGTATTCGTATTATTTGAATAAGAGCTGTGCTGCCCGTGTGGCTCGGCTGGTGGTGTGCCCGATGCTCACGCTGTAATTCTGAAAACCGTTGGCAGCCGCTCTTTAAACGACCTCGGTTTCCTCTCTCGTTCTCTCTCTCTCTCTCTTTCTCTCTCTCATTCGTCCTCCTTTTAAGCGAGCAAGAACGAAGAACGCTCATCGTCGTACACCGTCGAGCTGCCCGCACGACTTTGGCCTCTTTCTCTAAACGCAACACCATACCACTTCCCTACCACCACCACCACCACCACCAGCAAGCACGCTGGCGCACACTTTAATTTCGCATTGAAAACCAGCCGGTGGGGCTCGCTGTAATTATAAACTCGAGGTTGGAACTGTAACTCTCTTCCATGTTTCGTCGTCGCGTTCCTTAAACCCGAACGAGGCCTTTGCGTCTCTCGGAGGCAAGGAGGGATTGAATACGGGTGAACAGGAGCGAAGGTGACAGACTAGTAGAACTTGTCTTAACTGCTTTATCCGTTCGGATGTTCCAAGAGAAATTAGTCGTCGCGATTGCTCGTGCGTCGTCTACGAACGTGCGTTGTGTCTACTTCAAAAGCAAAGACAGCAAAAGAGTGGGGAGGAAGAGAGAGAGAGAGAGAGAGAGAACTGGTTGTGAGCATACACGCGAGGTGTATCGTAAACAGAACTCGTCTCTCCTGTTCCGTGACTTTCGGAGCCACGTTCCTTCCTTAATTGTTTCATAAGAAAAGCAGCCGTAATAGTCACGGCTGTATACTACTCACTCGGGTCTTGTTCGACGAGCATGTAACTTGTTATTCGACAACGTAACACGGCAATAAGTCTGACGTTGTCCGGTTGATGTCGTGTTAACAGAACGTGTAAGGATTTCGTCTTGTACAGTCGACGGTTCGAGAGGTTATATTTGTAAAAGAAACATTCTTTTTCCGAGAGGGGAAAAAAGAATCTCTGGGGATGTAATTAAAGTTCAGGCAATTTTTCAAGATATAAAAGTAACAGTGTTTAATTATTCGCATTTTAATATAGGTATTCGCAAATTTCTGAGAGTGTAATTCGCAGCAGAAAACGTGATAGCGACGAACAGTGACGCGAACGAGTTCATTGGTCGATGTTCATTCCATACAGGCAGTGCATAATTTTCCTGCAACGTCGCTTCCACGATAAGAATCATCGGTATCGTTCTAACAACGTGAATAACACGACACGTCGAGGAGTTTCTCGGCGTAGACAGGTTCCATCGCCGTTGTCGTAGTCGTCCTAAAATTTTCGAAAAATAACCTGCACTTTAGCCTGCCGATAGGAGCCCTGCGTCGAGCCATATATTTTTATCATCGCGGACTCGACGGATTACGCGAGCTTCGTACGTGAAACATTACTTTTGCTTTTCCCACGATGAAAAGTTCCACTCCAAGGAAAACTCGAACACGGAATAAGAAGAAAAAGAAGAAGAAGAAGAAGAAGTGGAAGAAGTAAGAGCCCAAGATGCAACTGCCATCGGTGCATGATCATAAATTTCAGAGCGATCTCAACGAGTATCGTTGCCAACCTGCTGAAGTAGCTACCAAAGTGGAACGCACAGTACCACTTGGAAAACATCGATATCTAGACGTGTCGAATGACAGGTCTACATTTCTATGCTATTTCGATGCGGGGGTGGACGCAGCCACAGGGGTGGATGGTGGCTAATAATTCGTGGAGTTACGTGTTTACTTTAAACTACTTGCAACCTTACTCGTCCTGCCTCCGATGTACAACCGGAGAATAATATTTAATATTGATTTAACGAGATACGAGAATGGTCCAGAGGACGGAGATTTGTTAACGATTTCGAACGAATACTTTCCTATCTCCGTTCTGCTTCGACATATGTATAATGACGGGTCATGGTAAAGCATGGTTAAACATCGACGGTAACGAAAATTTTATTATTTATAGTACGCTCGCTATGATAATTGATGCATCGCTAATGCATCGATAAATTAAAGAAGAAATCCGAGGGATGTACCGTCTGATTTTAACCTGTTCGCTAGTAATGAAATTAAAGTGGAACGTTACTGTCATTTCGTGGTAAAAATAATGACATTTTCGCGAACAGTATTTTGATATAAAAATGTTTTTGAATGAAATTTATTTCTAATAGATACTAGATGATATCGATGCCGTTTTGAAAGCAACTAATTAAGAGTCGCAAGTAATTTAATATATGAGAATTGTTGAAAATGATTAAAATCTTTTACTTTTTCTTCTAATAAACGACCGAGGTCGTCCATGGTAGCGAACGTGTTAAATTTGCATAATTAAACTGTTATTCATATTTCATAAATATCATCGAACATCGAATCCCTTTTTGTAGAACTCGGAAGAACGTGACCCGATCGTAAGTGTTCTCTCTCCCTTTCTCTCGTTAATTAATTAAATGATTCCAAAGGCAAAAGCGATAGGATGCTCCGAATAATTGAGAACGTGTTCGAGCTTCCCGATGGCAGCATCTATGAATTTATCGTTTGATTTGAAACCCGTCTACTCGACGGACTGCTTCGTGTCCATTCATACGTTTCATGTGCGCACAGAGAAGCAGAATATTGCTCGCGCGAAGAGAACGAGAGAGAAACAGAGAGAGAGAGAGAGAGAGAGAGAGAGAGAGAGAGAGAGAGAGATTGCTGTGGGCGCAATAGCTTAGGCCGGCACGAATTCCTTGCGTTGCTCCGAGGCGAATTCGTTCCGTGTAAGCGCCACGTAATACGTATGCGGCATTTGCGTATGCATGGAAACGGTCACTTGTAAGTCAATATGAGCTTTCGATGCACAGCGAGGTTGCCCCCTCGGGAAATAGAATTGCGAACTGGCTGATGTTTTAAGGAAGTGACGCAAGAAATATATATTTCTCTCTCTCTCTCTCTCTCTCTCTCTCTCTCTCTCTCTTTGCCTCCCCCTTTTTAAGTTAATACACGTTATTTGCGTATTTAAATTGTTAAATCGCGGTAGGCAGGAGAGGATCTCCCAGCGTTCTAGCTGTCTTAAGGCGATGAACATAAATATGCATCTGGCGACTTTTTAACCTGAAATTTCATTCCCCAGTCGGAAGTTGTAACATTCGCATGCATAACGATCTTCCTAGCCGGTGGGAAAGGCTAGAACTTATAGCGGACCGCAGTGTGGAACTTTGTTACATTGAATTAGACAGTACCGTACAGATTCGCGATTAGTGCAGATGGCAGTAGTAACGGTAGCGCAAAACTTTACGAACTCTACGAAGCTCGGTTACACCGAATTGTTTCGAAAGCTAAACAATGCCGCGACGGTAATACAGTATAACGAGGTTCGCGCCCTTCTCTTTTTCCGGACGCTACGAATAAAGTATGATTTTTAAGTTTCTATCGCAAGAGGTCTGAGGAATTAGAAGAATTAGAAGTTTTTTAAGCCCGATATTTGTCAACGTTAATAAACGAAGAATTATTTTTAAACGCGCGAGAGTAGGAGAATTTCAGGATACTGCTTTTCTTTCTTCTGTTTCCCCATTTTTTTTTACATGCGGGAAATGCGCGATTCGAAACGAGAAAATACGCAAAGAACGTAGTTTCATTTAGGAATACACAAAGGCAAATACAGACTTTTACAATTTGAGATGTGCTTTTTTTTGATCTTGCGTTTATTTTGGGAAAAATTATGAAAATTTACATTATTCCCGAGGAAAAACGTTCGTCTCTCTAAAAACATCAAAATAAATCAAAAGACCGTTATATCTTCCCGCTGGGGCTAATTTTAATGTGAATGAACGTCCGCGTTTCAAAAGTATTAATTGTCAGACGGTACGTTGAACGCCGAGCGGACAAGTCGGAATATCGTCAAGTGTTTAATCTCGATCGCGCGTAAAGCTGCTTCATCGGCGTCATAAAATCTACCAGTTTGCATAAATCGGTTATTACCTGTCTGTCAGTTTCGCCGCGTTATTCTTCTATTTCCGCGGATATTATACGATGCCATAGAAGAATCGTGATTTTAACAGTTACTTCGGGAGAAAACTAATATCTGATGCCGAAAAATCGTCCGTTATACCATCTACGCATATCGAATAAAAGAAAGTAGTCATTTGATTATTGTCTTGCTAGATGTAGACGAATAACCTGGTTTTCCAATTTTTTTTAATTAAAACAATTCCTCGGACTGCTCTCTTTAACATCGATACCCCTTTCATTTCTCTGAATTGTTGTCAGACACGCCGGCGAAAAATATTAATTTTCGATTGTTGTTGAATAGAACGGAACTCTTTTGTACGACGATAGGTAGGTAGGTACGTGCGATTGCTTATAACGATTCCGCTGCGAGAGTTCAATATTTACAAACGATTTTCCTCGCGATGCCGTGCCATAAAAATACGTATTCTTGTATTGAATTACGTTATTGTGAAAAAGGGACGGAAATTCTATTATTTCGCGAGCGCGGCTGTAGTTCGTCGTCACCGGGACTCGAAGATAAATGAAACCAAAATATTGGGACAAGTTTGACAAAGGCCTGTGAAATCCCTATTTACTAGTATTGCGTTACGGGTGGGAAGGAACGTCATTCGAGGCTCGCGCGGCTTAAACGTAGGAGGGTGATAATCGTTGACAAATGATGAACGGGTTAAATCCATTGAGGTGTGATCCTTCGATAAAGACGCATCTTGGACCATTTAACTCTGTCTCTCTCTTTCCGTATCTCATACGCGCGTAAACTCTTAGGGTACATCGCTTACACCAAATATAAGAGAAGAAGATAAAGAGTCGACATAAACTAATTTCCTGTGGTATTTATTTTTCCAGCCTCCACGATAACAACGGACTCCAGCTAAGGAGCTCATCTGTAAAAAATCGTGTAATATTTGGAAACCGTCCGCGGCTACTACACGTGAGTATTTTCGAAAGGAATCCCGATGAAAGCCCGAAGTTGAAGACTTTTTTTTTTATTCGTTGCAGTATTATTCAAGACTCGTATTGATCTGAATAATATACTCGGGAACGGAAAAAGGAGTCTCTGCTACCTGAGCTTGGAGAAAATTTTGCAGGTACCTGTACTACTACACCGGGCATACGAACCGTATCCCTACGGTCTCGTAATAAAAGGTGTATGATTTCAAAGATGGAACAAAAATAAATGGAAATATGGAGTCGTCCCTACGCGAAGGGGAACGACGTGTGGAAAGCCGTTGTAAGGTGATACTGGCCGGTTGAACCCTCGACACTCGCTGCCGTTGCTGTTCTCTCTCCCTCTCTCTTCTCTTC
Organism: Odynerus spinipes; assembly: GCA_032403825.1. NCBI lineage: Eukaryota > Metazoa > Arthropoda > Insecta > Hymenoptera > Vespidae > Odynerus > Odynerus spinipes. The sequence continues at coordinate 6,347,757 of JAIFRP010000026.1, forward strand.
CAACGTGATATACCCGCAAAGAGGATAGGATTTGTTATGACGTGAAACTATTCGAAACACGATCTAGAAGGGAAGGGTTTAATATTTTGACAAGGGTCTTCCGTCGTCGTTCATGGATACGCATTATTGCAGGCACTTCCTGTAGGAATCGTTTTATATAATCACCGCTATAATCGATCTCGACGTACCTTTAAACATTACGCTCTCTCTCTCTCTCTCTCTCTTTTATCGATCTCACTCCTATGAAGAATAATCGATCCTACGGAAATCATACATCGTTCTCACGCTTTTATTCGAAATTATTCTCGATACTTTTCTCATAATTTGCAAATATTTGTATACTCGTTAATTGTTTAAGGAAAAAATGAGATTAATTTTTTCAGCGAGTTTCATCGAACGGGGTGTCTGGCATACGAAGCATATATGCATTACACGGCACGGGGGTAAGATGTTTACGTGTAAAAGCAAGCAAGGGCGTGAGCGCGTACCAGCAGTTTAGTCTCGCAGCGATACCAAAGCGCAGCGAGTTAACAAGATACGGTGCTATTACGGCGAGTCGACGGTTCGCATATTTACATCGAACTTAAACGATACCTCGTTCGTTTAACTAAATTCAAACTTATGTCTTTGGTGTAATCTCGTTGCCGGATATAGGTGAGAAAGCGAAACGAGGAAGATGGATACAAAGAGAGGAAGAGAGAGAGAGAGAGAGACGTTCGCAAATTGTGCACGAAGAGCAGTAAGTTGAATAGGAAGGAATCGAGATGAGAGACTGGAAGCTCTTGTTTCTAAGCCGTATTAGGTAGGTAGGTAGGGTACCAAGCAAGCTCGATGCTTAATCACCTTCCAACATTGCACCTTCTTTTTCGAGTCTCCACAATAGCGTTCGACGAAGCGATACGACTTGCGAGAGTGGATAACCGAAGAGGAGTGCTAAAAGAGAGAGAGAGAGAGAGAGAGAGAGAGAGAGAGAGAGAAGGGAGAGTGAGAGACGAAAACTCACGAAGCAACCAACTCCGGTGGGCTAAGCGCACGGCAGAGATCGATAACACTTTCCGCCGGAAACTAAGCTTAAGCGACCTAGCTAACAAGAGGAAATGAGGTACTATGGGATACGTAGATCGGGAAAGGGTTAAGTCTGTCTTGCCAGGGAAGGAAGGTTTACCCTCGAGAGTCGTCGGCTCGGTGGCGTGTACAGCCGGCGGAGGAGATGAGGTCGTCTCGCCGCGGACCGGCAGCGAGGTTAAAGGATATATCGAGCTACTCTCTAGGTGTTGGTTTATACATCGTTCCATAATCCGATAGCAATAAAGCTCCACTCCTGGTGAAGACCACCCTCTCTTCTCTCTTCTGGGAATTGCTTTTAGATGCAGATCCTTGGACTTTCGACGAGTGCCTCTCGTCCATGTGGACAGGCCGCCATCGGCTTAGTCTCTAGTTTCCCGATTGTTTTTCGACCTAAATCGTGTCGTCTATCGGCTCGCTCTCTGCGCTTCGAAACCCTTTCCCGAGGATCGAGAGTGAGTATTCGCGTAGTCGAGTCGGTAGGTAAGTACTGTAGGTAACTAGACTTTTATTTTTTCTACTCGCCCGATCCACTTCGCATCCGTTCGGAAGGGAATTCTCTCATTAAAATTTAACGAGCCGGTGATTAAGACTTTGCGGACCGTTGTTTCTTAACGATGTTTCACGTTGCCCCGTTCTTCTACAAGCTGCGTTTTTGTAACTCCCGTTCGAGCTCGATTCTGCTCGAGCTAAGAGCAGTTTGCCTCGTGGAGGATTTGGCGAAGCCGATGGTGTAGTCGAAATTAGTATTTACATAGTTTGAAATTCGCGATTGAACGTTAATCGTACAATCACGACGTGGGATTTCAGATTACGCCGAGTTCCGTGCTGAATTTGTTTCTTCTCCATCCTCCTTCGTCTCCCTTCTACTCCTTTATCACCGAGCGTGCTTGCAGCTGGAGCTAATCGCGGTCGGATGAAGTTTTCGCTCGCTTCGAGAGATATCGAACGGAAATTTCAAATAATTGTGCGATAGGAAGAGCCTCCGGGCCGTCTCGGGGCAATCGCTAAGCCCGTCGGCGGTTCTCTTTTTGCCTCATGAGAGTCAGAATAATCCTGGGAGCGGGAAAGGTTAGGGATGGTACTGAACGCTGGTGGTGGAGGTGGAGATGAAGAAAGGTAAAGAGCAGCGATGCTCGAGAATGGAAAGGGTGTATACGTTCGTAGAGCGAGATGGAGGACGATGGGAATGAGCAGTAGAGACAGAGAGAAAGGAAGAGAGAGACAAACAGAGACAGAGAGAGAGAGAGAGAGAGTGAGAGAGAGGGAGAGAGAGAAACGGCAGAGGAGACAGAAGGAGCGAATGAAAGAGAATCGTCGAAGGATCGGTTAGTACAAAAGAGAGCTTCGGACAAAAGAGACCAGGGAGGATGCGTCTGCTCGGTCGAAGCCTTCGAAGCTCCGTCCAATTGAGCTTCAATAATTTGTGGCCCTGCGCCAATACGTTCGAGAGAGATAGAGCAAGGTCGATTCGAAATGAAGAGAAAAAGGGTGGGGGAGTTGGAGCGAGTGGAGTTAGCGCGAGTACGTATGTAAAACCGTAGGGAAGTAGATGGAAGAAAATTTCAACGTGAAAGAGGAAAACGGTTCACCGCCGCGTAAGCGGATATGCGAAGGGGAGTTGAAAAGTTTACACGCTCGGACGGTGATGTATGGAGATTGCGCGTGCGTGACTTGCTTAACATCGTCCGAGGACGATCGGGGATTGTTCGGCTATTCCATCTCCTTCTTCTTCTTCTTCTTCTTCTACTTTTTCTTCTCCTTTCCACCCTTACATCGATAATCACCCCTTTTCTCGGCTCATTGATACACTCGTACCATCGTGACTGATGTTTCTTCGCACTGTCCATCCCCCATCGCACCTATCGCTCATCCTCTACGATGGATGAGACCTCCGGATTAAATTCTCGAGCGAGTATTCATCGAACTAGGTCAGGTATAAATACTTGTAAACTGTTATCTCCTTGTTTTTATTTTGTTTTTATTTTTTTTTTATTTAGTTATTTAAGAAATATCGGAATTCGTATTTATATTTAAAGTATGCGTTTCAACAGCGCGGAAGAAGTTTTCTTAAACGATACCCCTGAAAAAGATTCCTCCTTATAACATCAGTCACACGAACGTACACCACAGAAATCCTTTATTTTCATTTGTTAAAGTGGAAACATTTACTGATGCATATCACGGGACGCTTTGTACCTTCCGCGATGAATATAGAGAGGCGCTGTTGTTTCTAAAATTTCGCGTAAAAATGGTCTGCTTAAAACTGCTGTGAATTCTCTTAGCCAACATTGTTCGCCGATTTTTATGAGCTGGTGCTCGTTTGAAAGATGAAGATTAATGACGTAAAATAACGCGTTTAAAATGTTTAAGGAAAAGTTCTTTTTGTGTGAAAATTAATCTTGGAAATTACCTTGTTCTTCGAACGCGATACTCTCGTAGAAATAATCATTATTTAAAAATTTAGAAAGTGTCGGCTCGTGTAGTAATCATTTATATTTCGAACGAGTTTATCACGTCGACCAAAAATTGTGGCTAGATGAGTTCATAACACAGACACTTACAAACACATTGGTTAGTGAACTTCTTTAATAGAATAAGACTCGTTAGCTTCTTTAAAAGCGATGTTTCGACGAGAGGCAGTAGCGGCTCGACTTGGGAGACGTAATCCGCTTTGGCGACAATATACAATGGCCGACTGTGATCTCTGTCGTTGGCAGTCTCGAATAAACCTTGACATAGCGATTAACGTAACAATGCCCTCTTTTCCGTTGGTCCTCTCATCTATTTTCTTCAAAGGAGTGAGAAAGGTGCTGAGAAAAGGAAAGAGAAAGAGAGAGA
>JAIFRP010000026.1:6367130-6378076 GCA_032403825.1 Odynerus spinipes
GATCTCGATATCTTCGCATGGAAGATCCAGTCTCGGGTGACGCGCAGGCTTCAATCGATCGATCGCGGAATTACACGAATTCAACGCGCACATTTTCCGCGCGTCTTGCCCTACACCGTCTCGATCCGGTGATTACACAGTCCCTTCGGTTGTCTTTTACCCGCTATCCTTGCCTCGGGCACGAACGTTATTAGACGAGGTATAAGGGGTCTGGGATCCCTTTAACGAAACGGCTGGAGATATAAGACGCGAGCCGTATACAGGAATGATTATTATTAGGATTTCGTATATAAAGCAGATACTATGAGATAACGTGATACGAGGATCGTATCCCGTTGAATCTCACTTATCTATGAAAAAAGTTTCTTTCAAAATGCAACATCCTCTCAACGTATAGTCAATGGAAAAATTGCTTACTCGATCGTGGTTACCGATCGAGTAGCAGCTTCTCTCGAAAATCGGCTCTTCGAAAATTTGTCCGCAGAAATTGTTAGAGATGCGTTTCGTTTGTTAGGGAGTAATTTGTCACGGTGAAATCTAGTCGCGGGAGAACATATAAGCCATGGTTCCTGCTAATAACGATGGCACGATGGCTAACTACGAGCTCATCGAGCGTGCATTCATGAGGCAATATACATGCATTTACTGGCCGACACTCTCTGCGTCTATATTCGGCCTTGTCGGAATATTCGTGGTTACTTCGGAGTCGAGTTCCTTCTCTCTTTCACCGTCGTTCTCTTTCTCTCTATCTCTTTCTCTTATTAACGCACTATATCCCATTCTCTCTCTCTCTCTCTCTCTCTCTCTCTCTCTCGCTCTTTCTCTATACGTACAAGTCTACCTTCTCCCTTTATTCGGTGTCTAAACTGAACAATGAACGTTACCGTGTCAACGCGGAATTAATACATTCAAATTACCCATTGTTATACCGAAGACCGAAGTAATAGCATTGCAAATGATGTGTCTCATTGCTAGCGTCGGTACGAGAGAGCGTGGCTCGAAACCTATGGAACAAAGAGACGTTTTTCGCGTTGGACCACTCGACGATGCTTTATGAGCTCGACTCGTTCATGATATTTATGTACTTCTATATACGTGCATAAAACACACGCGTCTAATTGTGTACCGTGATACATAAATGCACGCTGTTATCGCGAGACTGTGCGCGTGTCCGTATACGTGTGTGTTTATACAACGAGCTTCGGGGCGTTAATTATAAATTTTTTAATCTCTGCCTCTCTTTTTATCTGTTTCTTGATTTATCTCCTTCATTTAAATTGCATGATCAAGCAACGAAGATTTCAGTTTTATACAAAGAGAAAGAAATAAGCCTTACCAAAGGTTCTACTTAAACGTATTAACCTTTTGCGATCGTGTGTCTAGTCTCACTCATCCATCTGACGAAATTTATGTAATACTTACATTGCATGATTCAATGAAAAAAAAAATCTCAATTAAATGACACTCGTGTTTAATAAAAATGCAGATGCAAAAGATCAGTGCAACAGGGAGGGGAGAGAGCGAAAGGAAGAAAGCTGGAGAACGTACGATCGATATCTCGTTCTCTCCTCTCTCTCTCTCTCTCTCCTCAAACCCTATCCGCGAAACGTCCCGACAAATGATAGAAGCGTGCCTCGAGCAATCTGCATAGAAGCCACTTTACGACGTGGACGTAGTAAAAGAAGGAGATTATCGGCATCGTTGCGGAGACCGTTTCTTAAGCGCGAGATATCCCACGCTATACTTCTTCGTGGTTGAAAGGAAGGATGACGACGAGAGAAAAAGAAGAAGAAGAAGCAGAGTGAGAGAGAGAAAGAGAGAGAGAGACGAAAAGGTGGAAGAGCCCCGAGGAAAAAGTAAATCAAAACATCTTCAGAATGAAGCTTCGTAGACGACGTTCCCTCCTAGCTTAAAGACGACGAACACGCACACATATACACAGATCCCACAAAAGGGGAAAGAGTACGCGTGTGATTTTATATTGTGGTGGTAGCGAGAGAAAGAGTAGGAGCACGAGGGTGGACGGCGGTTTAGGAGGAGGGGGAGGTGGTGGTGGATGGAAAGGCGTTCAGCCACGAGAAAATACGATGGCAGAATAGAAGGGAGAAGAAGGAATATGTCACTTGAATACCACGGTAATGTTCACAAAATGCCGGAAATATAAGCAAACGCGCGGCGGCAACGCTCCTGGGAACTGTCGTTTACATAAATAGCTTGCACGGCCGGAGATTCCGCGTGTAGCATTCAGCAACGAGCGTGCACGCAGGTACCAGCGTGTGTACGTGTCTCAATATTTGACGGCAGAGTTTCCGAGCATTTGCCTACCAAATGCAACTCGCTGTCCCACCTACGCTCCCGGTGCTCGCGCGCGCTCCGTCTCTCGCTTCACCTCGCGCTTAGGACATCTGCCCCTACGTGCCAAACACTAAGACGCGGGAAGCGAGTTCCCTGGATTCGCGAAAGCCGGATCGCTTCGATTTATCGAGCAAAGATTTTGTCCGGTCTATGGTCCGATCGATGGAAGTTTCTATTTTCTTTTTTTATCTTGCGTGTTAATTAGTTAAACGTTGTAATATTTTGTGACGTAAGTACAACGTGTAAGTACGTTGTAGTAATTTTACGATTGTACGCACGTATTTGTATAGGTATAAGTAAATTAAATTATTGATGCTCCCGAGGAAATTGCACGAGGGAAGCTGTATAAAAAAAAAATCATTAACTTCAGAAAGTTTGATTTAAGCTTCTTCGGAAAAAGCGGTGCAGGTGCAACGGAGACTTTGATTTTTAGTATGATCAATTGCAAGAGCAGTTCGTCTTCATTGCCTCGGATTATTATGATCCTTTTGTTCCGGTTCTACCGGTTATGTCGTCGCGTACTTACTTCTTGCTCGTTAATCCCGGAATTTTCAGAACACGCTGCACTTTGCTACGCTTTTTATATACGCGCTGGCGTTCTGCCTTTCTCGGTAACTCCTACGAACGTTTCGTAGTTTATTTCTCATATTTCTCGCTGTGCTGAAAGTAGAATTTTTTTTTTTCAAATCCTCGCTCCAAGAATACGTAGACTTTTTACGGTAGGAGGTTAGCGGTGTAGGTATCTATCCACCAGTGTTCGAGTTTCACCGATCCGTAGTTACGCTTTTATACGACGCAGATGGAAAAATGATGATTTTTCATTTTCTTTTTTTTTTTGCAACGGGGACACGTATTCTTTCAATTCGATGTGATATTTCCTACCTTACGATTTTCCCTACATAGTCAATAACGTCGAGATATGAACCGACGATGGAGACTTTACATAATACTCCGCGAAAATATATGAAATAAATATTCCGTCTATCTGCGAAAATGTTACTGCTAAGCCGAGAGCAATCGATCGATAGCGAGTGAAACTTTTCGTTGTAATAATTCCATTGTTTAACGCGTTAAATGCCACGAGGATCACCGGTAATCTCCACTCAATATTTTCAAAACTCAACAGTACTGAAAATTCAAGATTTAATATAAAAACTATTATAAATAAAATTAGAAGACATTCGAGTTTGTGTAAAATTGATCCGGCATTCAACGCGTATACATCGGAAATTAAAGCCTGTCACTTCGGGTGAAGCTAATAAGTAAGGTAGATATAATAAATGTAACGTGCGATTGACATTCTCGAGATTTCATAACAGTTTCGATACACCCAACTGAAAACGTCGAGAAAAGGATAAAAGTGTAATTGTTCTTTATTACGCGATGCATACCTCGATCAGTTTACGATCGATTACAGCCCTTGCGTAATGGATTCTTGCGGAAAGAAAGAAAAGTGAATTTAAAGAGGTAACTCTTGGCGAAACGATATCGCCCGCGCGGCATGACGTTGCGGAAAAATGATTGATCGTGTAAAATACGTAATCGTTGGTTGTTTGTTCGATATATGTAGGTCGTCAGGTGTCGATGCGCTCGCCTAGCGTGTGTATTGCCATTGCACGAGGAAAACATTCGCTGCTCTTATTTATGACGCGTATACGTACACGCGTCGGAACCTCGTATGTTTATTTTCTTAATGCCTCCAGTTCCGTGCATTACGTTCGCGAGTACACACGTTGTACCTACGTATCTAGGTACGTACATGAATATATATGTACTTTCACGCTTCGATCATACGATTGTTCGTATCGTACGCCATATTTAAACGACCTATATTTTTGCACGAATTTGTTATCAAAGATATACATCGCTTTCATCTCGTATTCATCTCGATTCTTATTTGATATACGTATGATATACGTTACGCATGCGCAACATACGTGTATATATATACATACGTGCTTTGTGTCACATCTGTATCCTGTTTGTATGTTCCAGGTTTATCGCGAATTTATCAGAGGATCGGCATAAGCCGATCGTTGTTAAGGAGAAAGCAGCAGAACCGTGCGAAGGGTCTTTCCTCTAAAATGGCATCACCGGCGTGACAGTTTGTACGGTAACAATCTTGCGGGTACCAGGTTATTACTGTCCCTGAAGTATGATAACTGCCCCAGACACGACGTCGTTCGCAGATACAAAGCTTTGAAACTTCCATGCCGTGATTCTGCTGGATTAGAAATGTCTACGACATTCTGTTAGGCTGGAGAAGCACGATAGCGGCTGTAACTGTTCTCTCCTAGGACTCTTGTGTATCTCACATTTTGCGAGATGCATGGACCACTGCACTGGTCACCGATTTTCTCGATTTCATCGTTTCGAGGGAAGAATCGATTCAAGATTTAACTGAGCGAATTCATTGTATTTTCTACATACATAGGTACTCAACTATACATAGGGATTCAATCCGGATAGTCACAAATATCATACGCGAATACCTTGTTTGCAAAGTGACAATTTTTACTTGAAATATTTGTCTCTATCTCGAATCGTTTACGAGATATTGCCTGTAACGTTAAATATGGAACACCCTGTATAATTTTCTCAACCTCTCATACGAGAAAAAAGTCGAAGCGAAAATAATCATTCGAAATTTGCTGATTACATTCCTTCTAAATAAATAAAATTTCTTCAACCGGTATAGCTATACGTTTAAGGTAGTGAGATACCTAACGTGCCCTACAATCGCGTATGTATGTATGTATGTATGTATGTATGTATGTATGTATGTATGTATTTTCAGTAGAAACACCGTCGCTATGTATGACGATACTCTCGTAGTACGGCACAAGAGGGGGATGTAACTAAACAAACGCTCGCTCTGGGATCACGTTAAGTGTTTGCACAGGTAGTTGGGCTGCATTATACCGCGGTTGGTAACCTACGATATGTACTAACCGGCAACGTAACCCGGTGACAAATCTAGACGAAACATTCGTAGTAATACGTATTTCAACGACGGAAATGAACAAGACGTTAATTATGTGTTTGATATTCAAATACAGTTCACGATATTTAATTAGTTAATCACGATACGAGATAGAAAATTATTTCTGCGTGCCACGCGTTAATTCCGAACACCCGGTAGATTAGGTGTAAAAGCGCTCGTGAATCGTGTAACGTGACGTGAAAGTTAATCGAAGACATTAGTAATTATAGATAACATTTTATTTTATTTACAGTGTGCGGAAACGATCGAGAGAGAATCGATCAGACTAGATACGCTGTAAATATCAACTATCGATTTACTCGATTATGTTAAAGCTTTCACGAACTCGCTGGTAATAGATAGGATTCGTTTAAGCTTCGCTAATCTCATTTCCTAATTCTAATGGAAACATCGGTAGATATGCATATATCCACGAAACGTCCGACATGAAACTGATCGATGACGTAGACAATGCACGTTGCTCTACGCTCTCGTACCCCTGTCTCCAGAACACCGTATCACCCGTTGATAAATGTTTCATTGAATATCAACAAATTGAGAGGTTCGATATGGTATATATGTAATCACATTAGCGAGATTTTCAAAAGATTACGATAATCGTTGTAACAATTTCTTTCCGTGTTGAAACATCACTTTTCTGTAAAAAGTTTTCATCGATATCATCATCGAATCGTCTGATTCGTTACCATTATTTGTACAATTACAAACGTACGTAAGTTTCGAGATCAATGCAAACTAACCTTTAGCTCTTCGTGCGTAGATATTTACGTAAAAATCGATCGACTATCGTCTGAGACTTTCACGAAATAATAGAAGTGCGATAAAGATCGGCCTTGTTAAAGGCAATCAATCTCCTTTACACGAAGTACACGTAATCGCGGCGCATCCATTATACATGCCCCGTTAAGCATGTATTTCCGGTCACCAGGTGGATCGAGTCGATTTCAACATTTTCCCGCACCGACGTTAGCTTTAATTATCGTTGCACGCAAAGGCCTACGGCTCTGAAAGGTCGATGGGTGGCAATCTACGATAAATTGGACCGATTGTCAGTTACCCCCTAAGTTTGCGCTTACTTCAAAGAATACCCTGGAGTTAATGGGCTTAAGATTCCTTTCGAACGATCGTTTTTTTTCCCTTTATAAATTATCAACGACTTAACATCGTCGTTCTTTACTTTAATAAACCATTATCGATTCTTTAATAACTACCACGAAGCGAGTTTCTATATAACAACTATTACTCGTAAGGAAATAATCATTAATCATCAACAATTATATGTATAACTACCTCCAAAAATTTATATTCAATAATCGAACGCATTGTGTCCATCGATGGTTAATTCATAATTATCGCGACGTCAAGCGCACCTTATCGGTGTCACACAACACGAACGTACCCCGAACACTATTATTACATAGCGTTTATCGTTCCTGTTACAGACAGAATGTTAAATGATCGTACGCGTTATCGTCGATCTCCCAATATCGAACGCTTTTATATCGCGTATGCAAAAACGTCGAAGCGGGAGGCTCGACGAGGTATGTAGGTATCTGCGGTTCGTAAAATTTTCAAAAGTTTTCCTACCTCTGTGAAGTTGTCATAGATGGCTCCCGTCATGTGGATATCGCATCACTCCGTAACATATAAAAGCCAGTTAGTTGGCTTAGGTGCGTGTTTTCATTCGGCTAATGACGATGCGGCTTCGCGTAACATAGTGCTCTCTCGATGTTTGTACTTACGTCACGCTTGTATTGGTAAAGTGTCATGTCGTACACGAGGGTGGATGATCAAAGGAGAGCGACGAAATGGTTACCGCATCCTACCTAATATGGAGCAAGTATTTAGTCCGAATACGCTCTCGATATTAAAAAGTAAAAAAGGAACGAGTCGAGCAGGTATGATTCGTTGGAACGCTGGTTGTACGTTCGCCATCGTCGTTTCTTCTCTCTCTCTCTCTCTCTCTCTCTCTCTCTCTCTCTTTCTCTCCTTTTTTTGACGAACATTCGCAGCACGAGCTTTCCATTTTTATGGACGACGTGAGTTTTAATACACGATAATTGTTCGGTCGCCCGGTATTAGAGCGGAAACGGTCATTCACGCTTGAATTTACATTTTAATTACATTACGTTTGATGGCAATATTAATTTTATCGAGGCGACTGACCGCAGGAATTTCGATATCTTCGGCTCGGATAATTGCTGATAGGCAGCACCGCTTTGTGGTAGTCCGCCAAACGTGTATCTATAGAAGCTGGTGTGATATGGATTAATTGATGTAACTGGGTCACTAAAGTTTGACATTGTGCGTACTTCATTTTTTTTCTAATTAAATATGATTTTTTAATTTTTTTCCCATATCTTACGGACACTCGTGGATTCAATAATTGTGTTGGAAGAGTAACGTGACGATATTACTCGAGTAGTCGAGTTTAAATAATAAAAGGGAAAATATCTCGATATTCTTCGAGCTCGACGTACGACTGACGACTTTTCTTTGATCTTCGCTCAATTTCAATGCAAGAAGATATTAAAATCTATAAAAATCTCTTCAGTGCTATTCGATGATCTCATTTTTCTCCTCTCTTGATTCTCGTTCTCCCTCTTTTTTTTCATTTTTCTTGCTTTCATTTAGAACAGGAGGGATATTCCATCTGCTAACGTCATTGATATTTCTGTAACCACGAACGCGCTCCGTACGCGTTTCGGGAGCCATGTCGACGTTCGGCGATGACTCGAAGAGAATAAAACTATAATTCGATACGTGACTGATCGGTTGGTAAAAAAGTGATCGAGGACGAGAGAAAGAGAGCGTATGTGTGCATGTTTGTGCGAGGGAGAGAGTGAGAGAGACAGAATACGATAGTATAAAATTTCATCGGCACGATCCATGTTAGTAATTAAACACTCTCGTTGGTACGCGACCGTGCAAAAGCTCAAAATGGTATCCAGGAAATTCAGCAGAAATGCTGGAATTGAATATACGAATGAAATGAAATATTCATTCTATATAAATGTTGTATTCTGCGGCGGCGATCCGATTTTAATTACGATTCACTGACGATTGAAAATTATCATTGCTCACCTTAATCCCGACATTATTAAAGCTAGCCGTTCACCGATCGCTCCATGTCCGTGCCATCGCAATTGTTTGTGGCACTATCGTTATATTTTACGGCTTTTATTATATCACATGTAATGAAGTAACAGCTGGTACGTGTGCGACGATACGTGGAATCGACGCATAGTTCGAATTTTGATGTCCGCTTTGTCTGTTTCCTCTCGGTATGGGTAACTCAATGAAAATTTCGTTCTTTTATCGTGAAAGAGCCTTCTAAGTCATTAAACGAATACGCGAGCGTTCAAGATACCGCCCGAAGCTTCTGCGTAATAACGCTATTACCGGCATATGGCTGATGGTCGTCGCGTAAGAAGCGATAGCTATGGAAATTTCTCAAAATAAGCTCGTTAAACTCTCCTCTTTCTCTCTCTCCCTCTGTGTGTGTATGTGTGTGTGTGTTCCTCTTTTACTCTTTCTGTCCATACGATTTTTCTATGAGGAAGAACGAACGTCACAAAACGACGGCGGGACAGATGCGTCGAAATATTATGCTAATTTATGTGCCATCAGGAAAAACATTCTTACATTATCTCCAGGTTAAAGTTTAATCGAGCGGGTCGGAATGTCCAATCTGTAAAATGATCTAATTTTTAGAACGATCTCCGAAATGTTTCGCGATACCTTTTTGTATTATTTTAATCGATCCATATAAATATCTTAGCATATATGTACACGTTTAGTTTTAAATTAGTAGTTTTTACTAATTACTAGTTTTAAATTATTAAATTTACTCAATTCTTATAACTTGGGATATATTTTCTAAAGTGTAGCTAACGGGAGAACATTTATTCCAGTCGTGCATTATTTTCTTCTAGTTTCTGTTCTATGTAACATCGTGGATTTATCTCACGACTCGATGCAATTCGATGAACGAAAGAACCATAAGTCACGAGAGAAAGTGGAGTGACTCAAACGAATGATAGAACTGCGAGCAACCTGCGCTCGAGGTAGTAGTGGCTGCTAATTAATGAGGGCATCCATTTGACGCCATCTTGCTACTCATGGTCCTCCTTGCTTCCACCTCCTCGCCGGCCTTTCCTCGCACCACTTACCAACCCTCGCGCGTAAACGTTAACAGCGAGTGTGTGGCAGAAGCGACGCCACCGACCGGTTGCCTACATCACCGGCCAAAACGATTTGTAATCCAACAAACCGTGCCCGGAGATTGAGAGACCTTAGCGGGTCTCGCGGCGTGAGACATAAATTGGTTTTGGTTCCAACCCTTTACCATGGAGAACCTCGAGTTTCGGTCACCGCTCAAATTCAACCCTTGACCACGATTTCCCTTAAGGTTTCCCTTCATTTTGTATGTCTATATTGCAATATATACACGTTCTATTATTTTATGCTTCCTATTTCAAGCTTGGCTTATCTTGATTTTATACAAATTTGATTATTTATAAATTATTATAACAGCATATACAATAGTACAGATCTCGAGATGAATCAGATCTCAATAAGTTGACCAGTAACGTTAGCTGATCTTTTTTCTCACTTGCTCTAATTATTGGAAGCTGCATACGTTTGGAAAAAAGAGTACGTGCAAGTATTTCACTTGTCGATGGATGCTACTGTTCGGGACTTATTATTGGATCATTGTTACGAGGATAATATTCCAGAATACTTTGGAGTACTTTGAATTTTTGTAAAAGTAAGTATTATTTTGTACAGTATTTCTGATACAAAGCACATCACATTTTGGATATATGTATTCAATAAACTTTAACTATTATATAATTTATATACTAATAAGTAATTTTAACTTTGCATCAGGTAATAAACATCTTACGCTTGTTAAACTCGTCCATTGTGAACACGATACCTGGATCGTCCAATGCAGATGCTATAAGTAATTAAGTGCGACATTATAATTATAACAAAAATCATTATAATCAATTATATTAAGATATATTATAATAAGAATATATATTGTATTAAATTATATTATATTACATTAAATTATATATTATATTGTATTATTTAAATGCGTGACGTATTGTAATAATGATTGTATAAATATTACAAATATAACATTGTAAATGTAAAATTAGAAGTTTTAAATAAACGACAATTTTATCTTAATTAATTTGCGTTAATTCTATTACCTTAATAATCCACCATCCTATTACATTGCCCAATTTGCGAGTAAAATTTTTCTACGTTCGATATATCGAAGAAGTATCAGGAGAACATAAGATTAAAGAGGTATCCGGAGTTTTCACGTGCCACCTCCTCGTACATTCTATGTTCCTGTTAGAAATTCAGATTTACGGGAAAAATTTTTCGAAGTCTGAAAACCCGAAAATTCGAAGAAGTATCAGGAGAACATGAGATTCAAAGAGGTATGTGCCACCTCCTCGCACATCCTATGTTCCTGTTAGAAATCTAGATTTACGGGAAAAATTTTCGAAGTCTGAAAATCCGAAAAATCGAAGAAGTATCAGGAGAACATGAGATTCAAAGAGGT